>NHOP01000335.1:0-16314 GCA_018697155.1 Pyramimonas parkeae | reverse complement strand
GCGCTCAGACGTATTAGAAGCTGGTCGTTACGATTCTCGTCGCATGCACAGTTGGCGTCAGGCAAGGACGGGCACCACAGCGCCGCAACGCTGCTGCTGGGATGCCTCCAAGCCGTAGCAGATGTTGGTAGGTCAACGAGCAACTGCCCGTCGTCAACCACGTCCTCAGACCACTCAATGCCGTTTTCTGTCCCTTGCGCGCCGGATGGTGGGTGGATTGCATTCCGATGCAAGTTTTCAGTGGCGGTTGCCGCCGCTGCCTCGCCATTGTCGCCGGTGCGCGCACATTGTCCATGTCCCTCCCCAAGAGCCTGCGCTGAAACCCCACCTGCATCCTTGGGCCCCGCCCTGCAGGGCTCCGCGGGGGGCATCGGGCGGCTGTCGCATCCAGCTGTGCCCTCCGTCTTCGGAGCCGCCATGACGTTTCCTGATGGCAAGTCGCATGCTTTTTCCTGGGCAGACTTCTGGGAAGGGGGGGCGGGTCGCGGCAGAGATCCGGCGCGCATGGCGGGCGGGGGGCAGGGCAGATTCACTGCTACTTGGGAAGCGTTGGCCTGCGAGGAGGCTGCGCTTGCTGCGGCGTCTGCTGAAGGAGCATCCAGAGAGAGCTGGCCTTGTCAGCTGGCTCGCGTGGTCATGACTGGATGCGACCATAAATATAGTGTTACTTTCCAGTGTGGGCCTAAATGCAACAAAACAACAAGGTGGAGTGAGTCATGCACAATTCAGCTTGGGCGGTTGGGTGGGGGGATGGGGGTGTTGGGAAACTCCTAGAGGTCAGGGCCAGCCATGCGCCTAACCCTACACACTCATGCAGAGTTTTGACATCTCGGTCGCAATGAGGATGGGACAGGCTTTGCAACTATGAACCCACTTTTTGCTGACTGATACATGTGAGAGCCCTGCATACACCTCGTCCCCACTTTCGCAGGCGACCACGGCCACCTGGCAACCCTCCCTCCGCAAATTGGAGTGCTCTTGACATCCGTGCACTAGGTGCCATATGCATAATTGCAACCTTGTGAGCAGCTTAGGTTGGGGGTTGGGAAGATGCAGGCAGCATACCTGTTGATTCACTATTGACTGGAGTTCTGCGTAGGTGGCGCGCCTCGGCTTGGTGCGACTTGGCAAGAAGCGAGTTCATGTTCCAGAGGCGTGTTGAGGGCAGGAAGGAGGGGCAGCTGCACATGGTGGCCTCCTCAATGGGCACGGGCTTGGGACGGTTCAAAGATATGTACACTGATCGCGGGATGTACTTGAACTTGGGCATCTTCATCAAGGGCGTCCTCATCTGCGCGGTCAGCGCGCACAGAACACTCCATCCTCACTTCATGCGGGCTGCGACTGTCTATTCGCTCACAGGGCTGTCCTTGTGCCTTTGTTGGGAAAAAAACACAGCACCCGTCATTCTGCTTGGCATGAAGCGACGGGGCGTTCAACCAATCCTACGGGCTTATGTCGCTTGGTACACGTTAGGTATGCGCACTCCGTTCGGTCAGCATGACATTCACTGGGCTCCAACCCAGAGAAAAGGTCGCTTGTCTGATCGGACAACTGAACAAGAAAAATTACCAGCCATCTCGATCCCTTGCATGTCTGAGCTCCACTCTTAGATGGTCAGGGTAACTAGCCTAGCATGTCTGAATTGGTGATCGCTAAGCCAAGCTATTCGCGTAACAAAACAATAAATAAAATAACGTGAAATTGTCTCATGGGCGGTAAGTGGGACTCAGGTCAAGCTCCGCTTCGCAAAATTGCCTCCTAGCAAAAGCAGCACCGAACCACATTGAGCAAGAGGGTCTGATTGTCCGCAAGAGGGTCTGAGCAAGATTGTCCGCAAGCAAGGCTGTGATAAGAAGCTCCAATAACAGGGTCGTTGGGCTTAGCCATACCTTCTTGGGTTTGTCCTCCTCATTTGCGCCAAGTGATTTTGATTGTTTTCGCGCAGAACTCTCACGTCTGTCTTGCCCCTTCATCATCCCAGGTCTGTGCTTGGCCTGCCCCATTGCGGCGTCCACCACCCGTCTAGCCGCGTGCGACCTTCGTGAATCTGATTTGCGCAGCCTCTTGGGCACAGCTACGCCCGCCACTGCCACTATAGCATTGACCACATTGGGCGGGCGAGGCGCAAGCTTCGCTCTCGAAGCAATGCCCCGCTTTGCCAAATGGCTTGAGGACTTGGAGATCTGAGGGCAGGCAGGCGTATGAGGTGGCAGGTCAAGATCCGGAGGCCGGCTACAAAAACTGTGTTTTCCTCAACCCTGAGTGGACGGTTGGTGGAGTTGAAATCAAACTGATACCACGGATCAATTGCAGAGAATCGGGTTGTTTGAAGCCAACGATGGTGTAACGTGTGTAACTCAGGCGATAATACACGTCGGGCATCAACGTCTGTGCGCGCTGGGTTCATCCCAGAACACATCTGCCGGAGAACCGGCGGCAAGAAAGAAGAAAGCTGTTCTCGCTGGTCAAGTTTGATCTTCCAGGTCTTTGCTTCTATCTTCGCTGCTCCGCATGGTTTCGGTGCAAGCTAGATTTGTATTGCTGAGCTTCCTTGAAGCGGCACGATGCAGTGTCTGCAGCCAGTGGGGCCACGTCTGACCGCATGCAGTACAGGTGATGCTCTGCTGGTCTCTGGGCACAGTCTCTGCCCCCGTCGGCCACCAAGGCCATCCCTTGTGCACTCGTTGGGAGTCTGATTCATCACAACTTTGACACCTAGCACTCTCAATCTGCGCATCGGCGGGAGACACGCGTGTCAACTCAGGCGAACTCACCTTGCCTCTCATTGCAAGGTTGGGCGCCGAAGATCGCATTCTGGGTACATGCACACCCTTGCCCTTGGATAGCTGCCGCCCGACAAGTCTCTGTGCAGGTGTCCTGGCACCGCTCCGAGAGGCTTTGGCAGCGCCGGACGGGATTGGCTGGGGCAAGATGTGTGAGCAGGGCGTGCAAGAGTCCCTATCTTAGCCAGCAACACAATGGATAAGAACAGCATATACTGTCGCTTAGACTTTTGATTGCAATCTCTAGCCAGATTGCAGTGCCAAGACTGTTGATATGCAATCTGGCTGGAGACACTTCACATATGCGAACAACAAATATTGGAAAACCCAGGCATCGGATAGAGGTGCTGTGCCCGGGGAAGTAAGCACCACCTTTTTTGTTCAGTTCTGGTTCACTTCCCCAGGCACAGCGAACGCATGCATGTCCAATCACATAATCGGAGGATTCGGGCCAGCAACCATGAATGACAACCAGTGCATTTCACATGCATATGAAAAACCAGCACATTGTCTTGATGGCGATTTACGTTTTCCATGGATCACGCAAACTGTGTCTCCAAGCCATACACAGATTTTGAAGGGTATCCTGTGCAATGACAGAACTTGGCATACGATTCAGTAGCCATCGCTCACCTCGTCACATAACCATGTGAGCAAAAAGGTTGCTCAGGTATGCATGACTGTCCCTGCTGGTGCTTTGAATTTGATCCTTTAGGGCGCATCTTATTGGATGTTTATTTTGCATTTGTAGATGTGTGGTAGGCTTGGTGCGCTGTTCCTTGGAGTGATACTGCCAGGTTATGGAGTTCTATTGTGCAATTCCTTAACATAGCTTCCCGCCCTGCTCGAAGGGAACAAGACCCATTATATGTATTTGGCATCCGACTGTATATGATATAGAATAGGAGTTTGTCTGATATGGATATTCACTGGTCAGCACTATCTTGGTGGGGATGGTGAGATACGTTTTCCTTGGATCATCTATGTAAATTGAGTTAGAGGCTTCCTTAAGCATATTCAAGAATCAAAGGTTGATGATAAAATGAAATACATTATGCGAATTAAAGAGAAAGAAAAATGCCTTAGGTTGAACGAGATGATAAATTGAAAACTGCATATCATTTACCTTCATATCATAATTCAGGATTTTAAAAATCAAATAAAAAATAAAAAATGACCTACACAAGTATTTCCTCACATAAAAGTACAAAAAAAAATTGATCAAAAACAAATATCGCATATGTGCAAACCAATAAACGATCCACAAAAAATCACAAGCATACCCATAGAAAGCGTGATACCTTCAACATGAAAAATGTTCGTATTGCTAAAACGCTTGCTTTGCATCAGCAAGAAACCAAACATCGTATACCTAATGTTGGAAATTATGAAATGCTTCACAATACTTGCAGACGCTTATTAGCTGATCTTTTGGGCACATCAACAGGTACTGCAGATCATGCTGGCCAGCGAATACGAGGTGAAATTTTTCTACGTGTTATTGTGAATTCCATGACTGAACTGATGGACCTGCAAAGTGCAGTAGAACTAAGTTTAGGCACACTTGCACACAGATAATGGGTTAGTCAAGGGTATTTTATTTTTATTTCCCCCCCCCGATCAATCATTGATTTCATTTCTATGCATTAGTCATGCAGCATGTCTTCGATACATGTCACCCCAGAACATGCATGGGCAGCATGTGCTTACATACGCAAAACCGGACCTGGAGTGATCACTGTGCCACAAAAGCATGTGAGCAAGAAGGTTGCTCGGGTGTGCATGACAGTGCCCCTGCGGGGACTTTGATTTTGAACCTGTAGGGCGCATCTTGCAGGATCTTCATTTTGCATCCGCGGATATGTGGTAGGCTTTCGTGCACTGTTCCTTAGATTGATATTGCCTGGTTGGAGAATTCTACTGTGTGATTTCTTGATGTGGCTTACCGCCCCACTGATACGAGTCATATCTGAATATAAATTCACACGCCGGCCAGCAGGGGGAAACAACAAACTTGTCCCGCGGTGTGTTTTGAATCGGAATGAGCATATCATTGAGAGTGTGTAATCTGCGCCAGATCATGTGCATGGAAGAATGACAATTGCCTACAGAATGCTTGATGGCTCTTGAACGCAAGCTGGGCTCATGGTGGCACATTGCTGATAAATAATGTACCCTGTGGCAGATGAAATACAGCAATTAGAAAGTGAATATCAATGAGGATGAAAGATACGTACCGAATTGTGTGTAGGGAAGAACGACAGTTACCTATGAGCTGAATTATGGTTCTTGAACGTATGGTGGGCTCACAATGGTAAACTACCATTGAAATCATGCAAGTTTACCATGCTTGGAAGAACAGCACCACCATGGCAATTTCCAAATTGAAAGAGACAAAGGAACTGTAGGGCTCTACAGTAGGTTGAGCATACAAATGTATGACAGTTGCATATTAATCGTTTGATTTATGATTCTTGAATGCTACTTGGGCTCAATATGGTACGTTGCAATTCGGAAATATGTAAGATGACAATAGTAGGTATGCTTATTGATTGCATTACACTCATGACAATCGAACCCTATCTCAGGTAATTAACTGAGCATAGCGAGGTAGGAACACGTGGCAACATCAGCGATTGTATCTTGAATTCTAACTTTGGGCCAGACACCGACAACACTTGTCTGTGGGAAAACACCCATCATGGCATATAACGCAGCAACAAGGTAACACAACAAGCTTTTGTTATGTTCTACATAAGAACGTCTTAATCTGATTTATATACTTTTTTCATGTGCGTTTATTGAAGTGTGAAAAACAATTTCTCAATCCAAGAAGCTGGAGCAAACATGCGCGGTAACCACTGTGAGCAATTTCTCAGAGACACGTCAGCAAGCAGAGCTCGCACGCCGGCAACCGACTGCACATGATACAGACTAGGATTTTGTTGCATGCGGATTTCAAGCGGTTATTCGACTGTCTGGATGCAGATGGTGAGACACGTTCTCCTTGGACCAAATCTGTGTATTGACATGAAACACGGGTTTCGAAGTTTATCTTGTGCAACGATAGAACTTAGCACGCGATTCAGTTGACATGGCTCCCCGCTCTTTTGGTAAAGGTCACGTCCCCATATATACAGTACCGCAATAGGGAACTGTCCACGACGTCCCGCATGCGAAAGAATGTATGAGTGAGCAAGTTCTCAACCATATATATCAACAATGCAGCTCACTTCAAGCAACTCGTAAACATGCTAGAGGAATTTCATCGAAATACACATGATGCCCAAAACAATTTGTGCGTAAACATGTCAATTATCTCAACTTTGAAGTTCACATATGATATAAGAAGGCGAAATGACTTCAATAACTCCAACGAAACTCTTCGCATGGATGGAAAACAAGAAGCACACAATCAAGAATCATGCTACAGGTGCGCTGCTTGAGCAAACATGTGATGCATGCCTTTTCCTTGCATGAGAGATCTGAAAATGTTCGAACATAGTAGGTTATAAGAAACCAGATATTGAAATAGGTGCAAATAGGTGTAAATCATGGAATGCCCTACCAGTATGCAAATGCTACAGCCTGGACACTTGAGGCTCGCTCACCTCTCGAGGTCTGGACTGTATGGCGCCAAACACAGCTCGGAATTGCAAAAGGAACTAACGAATTTCATTTTCGAAGGCTACACCTTCACGGAGGAGACGTGTGAAACATCAATTTCCAACACGTTTCTCGTGGAACTCTCTGTTAGCATGAAGCAATGGAAGGCAAGTATAACTGCCTGGCACTACAACGCCCACAAGTGTCGCACACTTCATAGACTCCGTCGACTTCACCAACGACATTCGCCAACACCACAAACATGAAGTCCACTGAAGACCAAACAGGAAATCTATGTCCTATACTACATTAAAAAATGTGATGGGCTGTATGTAGGGCACACATATAACGCGACTTGGGAAAGATTTATCACCCATGTTATCAGTGCTTTGTTGAATGTTCCTGCACAGAACAAAAGGTGAAAGGGTCCTTTACACATATATGGCAAAGCTGGATGGAAATTTTTTTAGTGTAACCTATCGAACATATATCGAACATTGATGGAAATTAGGAAATGCAGGAGTAAGAGTGAATTAGAAGGCTCTTTCGTGTGATCTGCGTACTCATGCACGTAGGCACGTATTTGGTATGTTCAACCTTTTATGGAACACGCCACACACTGATTTACATTTCACAGAAACACCACGCGATTTCCTTTTGAATTCTCTTCACAGTAAACTTCCACTATCCGCGGAAGGAGAAACAGACGAGCCTCCTCCGTTGTTGTGCAGTTATTCTGACATCAGGATATGGAACGCTTGGGATTTAACCGCATTGTCACGGACGCTTCCTTGTTGGAGGAGCTTGCACCACAAGCTACAGGCTCGAGAGTGTCGCAACCCATCCTTGCATATGAATGTGTTGAACCAATATGAGATAGGTTCTGCAACTATGCTTGTGTGGCAAGGCTGAGCACAGAAGAGATGAATAGAATCCTATCAGGACCTTGCAAGTGCATGAGGCCTTCGTACAGATCATTCCTCAACAACGACCCTCAACACGTTATTAATATGGATACATCAATTGAGCGCAATGATGCCATACAGGTACTGGTGGCAAAAGGTACGATGTTCCATTTATACGTGCATGAGAACACCCGACCGGGACGTGACATCTGTGAGGCTCACCTAGATGATCTACGCCTAGGGCTGACGAAATGGAAATCCCAAATAGGTTGATTATTCAGCCAGCAAGATGCAGACATGATCAACGCTCAAGCCGAACCTGAGAGGACGGACCAATCTACCGTTGGACATACCTTTCACACTGGACTCTCCCTTGACCCTAACACGGAAGATATGAAACACTTGGCATACATACAGGGACACTTTGTCATCACTACTATTGACAAAGCAGCGAACAATTTCTGCATCATGTGCAAGAAGCTTTACTTGCAGCTATGCTTGAATGAAGTTCGCCAAGGAATCGCATATGAATCTGCCGTCAACATCACCGAGAAGGAACTTATTCTAGATCCAAATTCATTATGTGAGGCACATGAAATACGGTTGACGAAGAAAAAGGTGCATAACTGTCACATTAGAGACAAACTGCAAAAGGAACCAGTGGGCTTCAGAATTGTGGCCGGCAGTCCCAATACATCTTTGAGCTAGGTGTCAAAATGGCTGACAATTGCTTTCAAGGCCATCATGGCGGATGTTGACGAACAGTGGGCTCATGAAATGGATGATATTCCAAATCTGGTTAAGCAAAAAAGGAATTCTTGGATCATTGATGACTCCAAGGAAGCAAAGACATTACTTGAAAGATGTAACACATCTGGAGGTCGAACCTCACTGGTTATACATTCGGCAACATACGACTCCACATCCATGTACACCACCCTACCGATACAAGACCTGAAAGAAAGACTGGAGAGAACCTCCTGGATTCGATATACCAAAGCAGGTTACAAACCTCAAGAGCGAGAATCCTCATGTACAGATATGGTGGCACATTTGAATGGATAGCGGCAGGCAGAAGAGCAGAGAAACAGAGAAATGATGATGTCACCAGACACGCCTACGGGCATGCTTTAGAAACTGATAGACAACACTGAATTCAAGTTTACAGTTGACTTGTGGCACCAATAGTAGGCATAACGATGTAAACAAACTGTGCTGGACACATAACCAAACTATACTGCTTCACAATTGAAATGAATTTCTTGAGACATAAATTCAATGAAGGAAAACATAATCTGGCGAAATAGTTGCAAAAAGTTCAACGATATATCGATGATCTTGTCTGTATTGGAATCCCAGATTATGACTCCATACAATACCTACCCAAGGGAATATACCCCAGAGTCTTGAGCGCAATATGGCAGATGAAGGTATGAGAGTACCATGAACGGATATGTAGATACACCAAAATCGCAGACAAGGCCTAGTTGCATCCATTTATGACAATCGGCTGGAGAACAAGTATTGCAATATCCAGGTCATTCGCTGTCCTGACCCAATGTCGGATTTGGCAAGCAACACGAAATATGCAATCCTAACGAGCCAAATGCAGTGCTCTTGACGCCGCTGCTTGTAAAGATCTGAGTTCATCCACAATGTCAGCCTTGTCGTTCAAAGAATGCAGTCAAAACGATATCGCAAGCGGGATATACTGTCATACATGAGGAGGTTCATACAACAACATGGCAGTACGTTGTATGACCGGGCACACACAGGAGCTTGGATCTCGCGGATTGCTAGAAAATAATCAACACTCGAGCATGGAAATATCATCCCTGGACCGTACAACAAAACTTACGGGAATCACGCATGGCTTTGCAACATATCGACAATTGGGAACAAGATAATGGTGAATGTTCCAGTTTTTGGAACACTAAATCATTTCAACCCTTTTGAAGGAAAATATGCAATGCAACATCAAATTCCTCTTTGTATAAATGTTCTTGCAAATGTCAACAGGGATTACAACAAACTTATCCCGCGGTATGAAATATGAATTGGAAGAAGCATATCGTTGAGAGTAAGCAATCTGCACCAGACTATGTGCATGGAAGAATGACAGTTGCCTACAGAATGCCTGATGGTTCTTGAACACAAGTTGGGCTAGTGGTGGTACGATACAAAAAAACAGTGACCCAGTGGGAGGCAAAATACAGCTATCCCATGAATTGGAAAGCGAATATCGATGAGAAAGAAAGATACACACCAAGCGGTGTTTAGGAAAGAACGACAGTTGCGAATGAACTTAATAACAGCTCTTGAAAGTATGGTGGGCTCACAATGGTAAACCACCATAAAAATATGCAAGTTAACCATGGTTGGAACAACAACACCCTCATCCCATGGTGTTTTACGAATCTTTAGGGACATATTGACAACAAATTGAGGGGTCCACAGCAGGTTGAGTATACGGATGAATGATAGTTGCCTATGGATCGTTTGACTGCTCTTGAATGCAACATGGGCTCATGATGGTAAATTGTAAGATGGCAATGATAGGTATGCTTCTTGATTGCTTTATTCTCATGATGGTTGGATCATATTGAATTAATTGAGCGTTTTGATGCTCGTTTTGATGTTTTGATACTTGTAATTCTAACTTGAATTCGAATTTTGGGCTAGACACCAACAACACGCGTCTGCAGGAAAACATGCAGGATGGCAAATAACGAGGCAATAAGGTAACGCAAGAAGCTTTGTTATGTACTGCACAAGAATATTATAGTATGACTGATGTATTTTCTTCATGTGTGTCTATCGAAGTGTGAACACTGATTTCTCAATCCAAGAAGCTGGAGCAGACATGCGCGGTAACCACAGTGAGCAAATCCTCAGAGACACGTCAGCAAGCAGAGCTCGCACGCCGGCAACCGACTGCACATGATACAGACTAGGAGTTTGTTGCATGCGGATTCTAAGCGGTTATTCGACTGTCTCGATGGGGATACTTTCTCCTTGGACCACGCAATCTGTGTGCTGACACGATATACTGATTTCGAAGGCTACTTTGTGCAACGACAGAACCTAGCGCGCTGTTCAGTTAACATGGCTCACCGCCCTTACCACAATCTTCACTAAATAAGTATACCTACATATTTCCTGCAAGATGCGCCCGACTGGAAAAAAATCCAGGTCCGTGCAGGGACACGGTCATGCACACCCGAGCAACCTAATTGCTCACATGCTTATGTGGCATGTGAGCAAGTGATCACTCCAGTCCCGCATTCGAGTGTGAGTGTATGGTGCCCGTGCACCTGCAGGGTTGTGTATCCAAGACATGTTGCATGATGGCTGTAGACAAAATCAAAAAAAAAAAAAAATGAAAAAGGATCCCAAAACATACCCTAACCTAATCCGATATGTGCCTTAACTTAGTTCTACAGCACTTTACAGATAAATCACTTCAATCATGGAATTCACAAAATACACGAAAATGTGCCCAACAAGTTTACGAGGCCTAGTTTGTGATTGAGCTGACACTCAGTCATAAACCCAACCCCATCGCACGCGGGACAAATCAATCCATCCCCGAGGACGGCATAACATATAATGAGATATGATCCCTACCAGTGGGGCGGGTAGCTACATCAGTCAAGCGCCTAGAATTCCATTACCTCGCAATGTCACTCCAAGGAATAGTGCACCAAGCCTACCACATATATTCATGTATTGGGACATGACTCTTACCTAAAGGGCGGGGAGCCATGTCAGCTAAATTGCGCGCTAAGTTCTATTGTTGCACAAGGCAACCTTCGAAATCTGTGTATCGTGTCAACACACAGACTGCGTGATCCAAGGAGAACGTATCTCACCATGCGCATCCAGAAAATTCTGACCCGTGAAAATCCATATGAAACAAACTCCTAGTCTGTATCATATGCGGTCGGATGCCGGCGTGTATACATATGCGCATCAGAACGAACACGCACATCTTGCCACAAACCTTAAACATCCTACCGAAGGCAATCTTGGTGTTTGTAGCGCCACCTTGCCCCAAATCTTGGGATGATCACTTTTCAAGCGAACCAGTTCAACCCCCTGATTGCAAGAGCAGGACCTCTAAGTAGTTGTCGGTGCCCACAAGGGTGGGTATGAAGAGGTTACACATGCCGATTGCGGATTTCGAGTTGGGACACTCCTTCAGATCGTGGTTGGAGACATGAGCCGGACAACTCAAGACAACCCCTCCGCAGCATGTGAATTGTTCGCACTGGTGATCTTGTAATGGAAAGGGCACGAGTCCACATCACAGTTTGCGAAGGCTACACACACAATGAGACTTGATGCGGCGCATTTACAACGTTCCATCCAGTGTACATCAACCACTCCTTCGTGCTCATCCTATTGACATGAGAAATTGAAAACGCGAATTGCCATTCTCGCAGACAATTGATTTCATCAGGTGCACATCCAGCAGCTGTGCGTGCACGATCCCGTTTCGCGATCAAACTGGTGAACATTGGGCTGAATGTACGGCGGAGCAGCTTGTCAGAGGACTACAATAGCACAAGCCTGGAAGGTACACTTGGTCGAGTTTGGCCCGGTCAAGTCACATGGGTACCATCGCGAAGTTGCGCACACGAGGTTTCTGAAGCGCACCATGTACAACGGAATGTGTCAACACTCTGCAGATCACAAACGGCGTGTTTAAACATCCTCACGAGCATAAATCTAGAATGATTCACGGACAAAATGATGCACACGATGTCCGCTGCAGGTTTGATCTGCTTTAAAGAACAAGGGGTATGCAAAGGCGGGCACACACCGCTATGTCATGTGACGTATCCGGACCCGGACTGGGGATTGTCACCACTCCCATATCCTCGATGTGGGCAGGCGACGAAGGCGGTGCACTGATTACCTCGGGTTTTTTATAGCACCACCTACAAGCGATGCAGAGGCATTGTGAATCGAATGGATTGTATCAGCTTCCAAGAACCAAAGGTATGTGTGTTGTACATGCGTGCACAACACACAAGCGCGCAACACAGCTCAAAATTATAATGATTTGACAACTAAACCTTATCACACCCAATAGCATTCATCAAGATATCTTAACGCTGCACAAATTCGTAAACTTCTGCAACCGGTCCAATGCAGTCTCATTAGAATATTGAAACCAATAGCATGACACGACTCCGTGAAGGGAGGGAGATCACCAGCCGGGGGGGTACGCTGTTGGGTTGAATTCCTGGGCCACCAGTGACACCACCTGCCTAGCAGCCTCGTGAAACACCTTAAGCTTTCTTTGTAAAAGCTTTTTCTGGACGCCGTCAGACCACTCGACAATCGCTGCATCGCCTACCCACGCGTGCTCAAGGGTCCCAAAAAACTGGGACACACAGCAAAGTGAAAATCGACCACAACTGAAGAGATGTTGCATTGAGGCGTGCCTGATGATCAACAAGCCACGTCGCAACATACAGGGCAGGCTGAATTGGTATTGACCTCGTGAATAGTCTATGGCTCTCGTTTAAGAGTTTCAAAGTCGCCATAAAATCCAAATGATGGTTGTTCCTCCAATATTAAATCACATGCGTAATCAACCATATAAGCGAAACACAGCTGAAGGCCTCACTTGAACGAATACGTCGCATTTCTTCCCTGCCTTAACGTTTGCCCGAACTTCTGCATGCTGGTCATTGGGAATAATCTGTGCCGGCCTGCATAGCATCCAAATCAATTCCAGGTGTTACTAAAACAGGTGTAAGCTCATACCCTTAGCTTGTCATCGTTGACATTTCAATGAGAACATGCACTCACAGTAGCATTGCTCTTTGAGAGTTGAAGCGGATGAAATTTGAACGAGTTGGAACAACGAAGTAACAAACTAAATCCAGAAAAAAAAACTAAAGAAAACAAAACAAAAACAAAAACAAAAATATTAAAATGAACATGTCTTCCTACATGCGAAACGCTTGTTATCACATACATATATCAACCATATACACGTACAGAGTCACAACAACAGCATGTTGCATGCGTCAGCACATTAGTTCCTGAAAGAATTCGCTGAAACGTCAGAACACACAAGAAGGAGAACAAGGAACGACACGTCTCAATTAGGCGGGGCCCGGTTTCAACGATTCACCTATAAATGTCCACACCTGTACAAACGCACGCAAATTTTCAAGAACATAGCATACATCCATCAGAATGTATCAACTACGATCAGCACACATCCGTTAACTTCACTCTGCTCAACATTCTGGAAGTTGCAAGTCAGTGTTATCAAATTCTTGTCCGTGGCAATTTGCCAAGCAGTGATGTTTGCGTGCCTGGCCGATGTCCATATACATGTAAGTGAGCATGTTTCGAGTACACGGAACAACACACTCTTTCAGCATCATCGAAAGAAAACATGCGTGTTGCGTAAGTATAAAAAATTACTTCTATCCACTGATAAGTCTTCAAAATGGTCTCAACCTACGAATATACTCGTGCGTGATCTATGCAGACAGATATCGACTATGGTCGTGCTCGAAATGCGGTTTCATCTGCCAATTTCGACATCTTAAGTTGAATCGAAGGATAGCCTCAATAACTTGGGTTTCACAAATCCATCCATCGGTGAAGCGCCGAATGCGCACCGCAACAGTGATCAGTTCAAAATAAGACACTCCAAAAATACAACTCGACACACTGGACTGTGTTTCGATTATGAAAATTGTGCAAATGTTGCATACGCTGCACAGGGTTCAGTAAAGTGCGCTCAATGAGCTGCTCCGACTTGACAACAGTCACCACTTGGGTGATGGATGCAGGGAGGTACCCAAAATACATCACGCGTGCAATCAAATGGAAAATATTCATGGAAATTCGTCGTAAATTTGAACGCGTATTATTATTGGGCCTTCTGGTCGTTCCGTGTCGCGCATCAAAAGACGGTAGTTTTCCATTCCTTCCGAAAGGTTGATTCTCACAAACTTGATCATTCGTTCAAATCAAGCATAGTACTCGCTGTAACCAAGAAGGTCTATAAAACTAGGGTTGAAATCGATTTCGAAAAACTAAACTCATGTGTTTACAAATATTGTGGTTTGGCGAATACCAAGGAGATCGCTCAGGCTCCCACACACCAGAAGGGATGTCCTTTTACTTGGACGAACACGATACCCTCTGCAGCTAGCTTCGATCTGGAAAGCTCAGCAGCTCGCGACATCACATCGCATGTGTCTTCATTTAGTAGCATGGGAGGAGCCACTTGGTCGCTCATTGACGCCTCAATATCGCAGAGCAGGTGCCATGTGTGGCTGGCTGCACAGGGAGAACTTGAGGGGTTTCCGATTTCACGATCGTGACCTCGGATCGCGTTTGTCGCGTAAGGCTGCACCAATCGCGGCGTGCTGATTAGCGGACCGCGGACCGTCGGTTTATAGGACGATCCACGGGCATCCTTCATGTTTCGCCCATCCTGGGCAACTGGATTCAAATTGAACTACTGATGGATTTCAAATCCATTTAGCATGGTGGCGCATGTCGCAAGCTCTACTGACGCGGCATCATCCACAGATGTTTTCAAGGATTAGACGAGCTCACGCAGGAAAACATATGGCGTTTCTATTTTCATCCCTCATTCTTGGTCATTTCATCACAATAGGTGTAACGAAAGTCATCCCATGGTCTATCCAGACTCGGTAGGGGGTTACGACCCACATAAATTGCGTTCGATAAGATCATGCAAGTCGATATTCGGCGTGCAATCGTTGAAAAAGCATCATGATCATTGAGTATGCTTGTTGTCGACGCATCGTCGAGATACTGTAAGGTGCATATTGACTCGTCGTCACTGGACTCAGAGGCACAGCTCGAAAAAATCTTTTAAATCACCATTATCGTGGGAATAGCCGATGATGGGTCATCCTTGATCGGCGATTAGTAATTCCAATCGCCAAACACCGTTACCGGTCAACGGGATACCTAACCAATGGTTCAAAAGTTCTGGATGGTGGATTTTTAGGCGATTTATGCGCTCATTCGCTAATCGCAGACGACCCGCCAAACCGTCATGGGGCTGCATAAATTATTGGCCCAGATGGTACTCATCATGGAAATTGTTTGTACGATTGGTATTATTGGTCGCTAATCGAAAGTAACCGCCAATCAATCATCACATTTGCAGAATCATCGGCCGAGGCTGCACGTCTCCATACGAAGCTTGAACCACAATTTGCCGTTTCGGCTGGTTAGGCGATTCGTATCAACACTTGCGAATCGAAAATGACCCGCCAATGCAGCATGGCCTTGGGTAAATGATCCACCGGGACAGCGCCTATCCTTGCCAATAGAGAATCACACCAATTGCCTTAACAACCACAATGAAAACTGGAGGTTCATTCCTTTTGCGGACATACTTCCTAATCGAAGGTCGCCCACCAAGGCAGCATTGACTTTCATAAATCATCGGCCAAGGCGGTACCTATCCATGCTTGGGCTTGAACCACCGGCTGTTATGGAGACTGTTTAGGTGACTGGCACAATCACTCGCTATTCGACAATGACTCGCCTAGCGAGCATGATCTTTGATAAATCATCGGCCACGGAAGTACGCACCCATGCCGGTCTACATAGTTTGTTGATCGAAACATCCGCTGAGATTAAGATTGTAGCCGTACGGTACCCTCTAATTTCTTGTGGAGTTGAACGTTGCGTGAGAGAATATGGATCGTGCACAAGTGCCAATGTGCCTCATGCAGACAGTATGGATAGGTAAGCACAATGGTTGGATCATAAAACAAATAACCAATGGTCCATATTCAACTTCTTCCACCACGATTTGAACTCGTGACCTCTCCGGTCGGGGGAAGGGTGGCTAACCCTTCTACCAAAAACGAGTGGCTTTGCTTGTTCGAAATTGTTTCATCCATGTAGTGTTTTTGCAATACATATCATCTCGTTCTATGGATGGCGAAATCTGTCCAAAACGAGCGTGCTTGATTGAATTGAGCATGGGGTAC
>NHOP01000334.1:0-16310 GCA_018697155.1 Pyramimonas parkeae | reverse complement strand
CTGCCAGCAAGAGTAACATGTAATATTTGTTACAAAAATCCAGTGCATCATCGGCTGTATACCTGCGTATATACTCGGGAGATCGACCGATGTCACAGATTAATAGTCGTTTTTGTGATGACATTGTCATATCCACAAATACAACCTATGGCTGCATGATAACCGATGCCTTCGATTTTGACATATATCAACGATGCATCATGTTGTGTGTTCATGGTGGCACATTTGCATGCGCCGACTAGCTTCTCATGAGCTTTAGTGACAGCGCACGTCACTCATTGAGTCCAAGCTAGCCGTGTGAGCACTCGTGCCATGACCATACAACTGGTGATTGCTACACAAGATTATCGATAGATTGCAGCCTTTAGGCTCTACTAGTTGACGTGTCCATCATCGGAATGTTCTGCATTACTGACTTTCAGCTATCACATCAGCAAAGGTGCGGGAGTTGCAGCATTGAATTAAGTTCAAGGGTCACGTACGATTGGTAAATGATTTGGACAGTCCGCATAATGGTGGTTGGGAGGCTTGCGAAACGCTTTAGTTTTCGCAACATGCCCGAAGAATGAAAATGCTATTGTGCACAATCGTTGGGTTTCGCTAGATATATCGGATTTCAAGTTAGATTCGCTTGTGAAACCTTTCTAGCAGCTCTAATGGATACCCGCAATTCAGCCTCTAGGGGCAAGCTTTGACCGCAACCCTTGGACAAGCATGTAGTCGAAAGATTTTGATGTCTATGAAATGTGATTTATCTTCATACGGCTTAAGCTTCGTGGTGTAAGTGAATACCATCGTTGAATTGTGCTCAGTCTACGAAAATTGCAAGCCAAGCAGTGTTAGTTAGGAACCTATGAGTCAATTCGTGCTGTGATCATATCAAATCAACTTGTTACCAATGTGTGGTGCCCCCTACAATGGGGAGGTGGGCTACGGTTAATGGTAATAATTATAGAGTATTGTGCCGGTCGATCCCCTCGGCTGATCGAATATCATTCATTACCACAATGATGGCATTGTCATATTCACAAATACACCTGGAGATACATGATAGCCATTGGCTCCAATTGAGACATGAGTATCGTTGGTAAATTGTGCTTAGCCTACGAAACTTGCGCACGACATGTACGAGCCAAGTAGTGTCAATTTGGAACCATGGTGTCATGTGTTACTTGAGATCCCGAATCTTGACGCACTTTCAACGGAAAATGGTCTTGGATGCGGGTGGCTCACGCATCTCCTTCATGTGTGGCGACATTCAGAAATGAATGGCACAACCTAGCTCGCCAGGTTCTTGCTGAATATTTTCTAGTTTTCAGGACAACGCGAGGCATGAGATCCTTACGCGTCCATATTGTAGCACTTAGCGCCAATTCGCATCGTTCCGCACCTTCCAAATGACAATCATATGCCATTCGTTGAGGCAGGGATCTAGGCATTCGCACATCTCCCATGGCTATCTACTGGAGGGACGGCTCGCGCCTCGAGGCGACTGGAACCTGAGAAACGTGTTCAACGATGCCTTCAATTAAGAAAACAAAGTTTTCGGGAATGCATTGCCACAGGTCTCGAACTATGGTCCACACGAAGTAGCTACATTACCTAGGTCGAGGAGAGTTGGAGTCAGCGTGCGGACCCAACTCACCCCCATGACATTTCTGTACGACAAAAATGGTACCCGAGCCTCCATCGCGACCTCCAAGAGTCATACCCGCGTAAAACGGTGTCATCTCCACATGCACAATAGCAGGTGCCCAGACACGACGCTTTCCTGAATACACGCGAATTCGGGGACACGAGGCTCGAACAACCATTCTGTTCATTGTCAACAAAAACGTGATGCATCGTTATTGCTAATCCGAAAAAAACTCCTCCCAACACATCCGAGACCCAACGACCGATTGCCCGTTTGGTTATGCGCGTCGCTCTCGCACCAGTATTTGCATGCCCACCTCCTCGGATTTACTGACATCTAACAACATGGACCTCGAGGCCGCGTCTCTCGGTTCGTCTATTGATTACGAGTCGGACTTTCGAAAAGATTTCGTCCCGCTCACGTGCCATTCGCCACGTGTCATCATCTTCCTTATTTATCTGACGCAAATACGATGCCATGCGTCTCCAACCAGTAGGTAGGTGTTCGTTATCAAGCCGCGCCGCATATGCTGCGGAACGAAGTCGGTGTTGCAAATACCCAAACTGCCGACCACCGTGTTCATTGCCTTTGCTCCAGGTATGACCCATCTCCATCGTGGGGAGGAACTGGTGTAGCGCGCGTAGCTATGAACCCTTTTGCACGCAAACTTAAACTGACATATGACAAGTGTGGTGTTTTCATCGAAGGCTCGCATGGTATGTCTGTGCTTAACTCTGCCAACCGGCTCTCGCTGACGGCAACTCAGGAACAATAGACCGTATATATGCTTAATGAGTATGTATGTATTCGTCGATAAATAACGTCCACATGTATTCCTGTAAGCTTTATCTGTGCATTATGTGAAGTGTGATTTGAGCCTCGTATCCGTTGAATCGGAACGAGTGAGTTGCCCACCAACCATGGAAGACTAAGTGCGTTTTGCACCCTTTACCAGGGCCGGTATATTTTGCGACTCTCTTACGGGACACAATGTTGAAGTTAGGAAGTTTTTTCAAACATGCACGTTTTATTCAATAATTAGCGTTTGTGCTGTACGACTTTTCAGTGATGAATATCTTGCTGTAGCTCGGTGCCCTGCCGTGCCTCGCATTTATCGACAAGCACGCTTCTCTTCAGCAGGAATGCTGAGTTGCCGCGACATCAGTGAAACGGATACATGTTTCAAGGTAGAGCATTATAGATGTCGTGCGTTATTAGATGCACTTTGCTATCCTTTGCCATTGACGTGGTTTTACTGTCGTCTTGTGAAAAATCACGCACCGGTGTGGTCATGGAGCTCTTTGAGTTCCGTACGCTCCAGCTCAAGGACAAGAACGTGTGCAGAGACGACGCGTTCCGTTCGATGCGATACGTCTGAGTCGTTACAGCTCAGACGCGTTGTCGCAACAGTGTCTGTTCTGTTCAACAATTTAAAAGTGAAGGTAGAAAAGTTGGCGTCGCTTGCACGGCACAAGCGTCGCCACAACCGCACCTCGAAGGATATTTCTGCGCCCTCCTAGTCGCAGTCCAGCCGAAGAATCAGCCACTGACACTGCCGCACTTCAGTCTACAGCGTCTGAGCTTCAGGGTCTGGCTCTGGCTGGCTCTGACTCAGGCTCTGGCTCTGTGCGTTCACAACCAAATCTGAAAAGTGCTGAAAAGTGCTGAAAAGGCAACTAGTGCACAGGCAGGATAGCCAAGAACGATCATGCGGTGAGATCTCGATTTGGACATTTTTTTTACTGACACAAGATTCCATAGTGTGCATCATGCATCGCGGCATCGGCAAGAGGCATGTGTGATCTACGGCATATTGATGGACACCAACTTAACAAATGCTTCTGCGATTATCCACAAAGCCCCCATACCTGAACAAGTCTGTATGATGAGTTACCCTACATGAGAAAATATTTTTACGGGTGGAATAATGCGTTGGATATCGAACGACAACTCACTCCCATGTGCGCATTTGCGTTTCAAATTCATGTTCAATGAACATGATCACTCAGAATACCCTGCCACACGATGTTTGCTCATCAAAATAGCTCTAATCTGGCTAATTTGATTTGGATTATTTGGTTGTGAATCTAACCACACCTGTTTACACGCATGATGCCATTGTGTAGATAGTTAGGGATGCAGTATCTTGCTTTGCAATTGGAGCCTAGGTGCTTGAAATTTCCAGCCGACGCTTCTTGCTCAGAATGAGCTGGACTCAATATTCCAAAGCAAATAAATGATAGTTGCGTTTTATTGCCGTGGTTGCACCTTTGTGTTGTCCGCGTCGTAACTCATGTATTTCCACTCTTCTCAGCTCTGGGTTTGTGGGATGCAAGTTCAAACCCCAGTCTGTCATTTATCAATGTATTTATTTAATGTTCTTTGCCGTTCACCTTGTCCATGTGAAAATTGCTGGTAATACGACAAGTGGCGGCGCGTGCAGCACCTAGTACCACCACATTGACCCCTACTGGTCACCCCAAAACTATTTTCAGGGACATACCCGAAGAAAGGGAAGCCGTGTCAACAAACTTGGTCGCTGAATTCCACCACTGCAGAAGGTAGCCTTCGACCTCTGTGAGTCAGCTCCATTCACATGTCGCATGATCAAAGGGGAGTGTTTCTCCTCATCCCCATCGGAATAGCCTATCATGTGCTTACGTGAGAACTTTGAGAGTTTCATATCAATCGGATGCCGGCGTGTGGGCTCTGCACGGTGACCTCTAGGGATATGTCCACGGTTGTTTCCAAGTACGTCGGCTTGCAGCATTGCGGCAATTCATCGTTCATACCTCGATAACTACACATACACAAGGGAGAGAAGTACAAGCGGCATCTTCCCATGCATGCGAATATCAAGACGCCGTCGTGTGTCTGTGCTTTTTCTCCTGCGTGTTCTTAGACCGAAGTAAATTGTTCGGTTGTTGTCCAAATTCAGAATGCATAAGAAGCCACACAAATCTTACCATGCGTCACATCATGATATTCTCAAATCCATTCAAATTCTGTAAGATTCAATCGGCATCGAAATGCAATCATTTAGCAAACTCAACAATGCAGTTATTAAGTAAACTCCAGCCCATGTACAGCCAACTGGCAAACTTGCCCCATTGTGAGCCCATGTGCATTCCATCAGTGTTGAGCTGAGTGTCACCCTGTCGTACACATAAGATTGTAATTGTGTACGATAGGATGACACGTGCATCTTGTGCGATCATGGTTTCGTGCCTCATTTGTTCCTTACATGTCTGCATGTGCTCTACCTATCTTTTCGGATTTGCAGCCGAAGACTTCTGGTTTGACTTTGACCTGATCCCGCTGTTGGTCCCCTCCCCCTTAACCCAAACCCAGACCCATAATCCATTTGCCGCGTCGCGATGCGTTGTGCGCGCCCCCTCCTGTGCACGGCGGCGGCGCTGCTACTGCTGGGGGCGCTACTGGAGACTGCTGCTGCCCCCGTGGTGGTGCTCCCAAACACTTTCTACTCAGGCACCGCCGCCAAGCTGAGCGCGCACACCCTGGACCGCGCCGTGACCATATCTCTGAAGACGCAGGAGGGCCAGCTGGTGGCCTCCACTGACGTCGCACAATCCGCGGAGCCGCAGGTGGTCTCTTGCCCTGAACTTGGACGACACTTCGAGTGCGAAGGCCCGCCCTTGGTTCAAGACCAAGGAGGGCATGGATGGATATGTAGAGCGGCTGTTGACACTGTTGATAAGTCGAAGAATGAGAAGACATCTCGTTAACTGCTGCAGATATTTGATAGTCCAAAGCAAAGGTTAGCAATGCAGGGAACTGTGTAAGAGATGTATTGATTTACTCGGATGCCGTGAGGTCCTCTACACAATGTGCTTTTGCATTGAGCTCAGTTCCCGCCCCTCATTGCATTTTCCTGGTTTTGTGCGCATGTCTTGACGTACAGAGCATGGTGGAATAGGCGGTCAGTTTGATTTTCTGTTAATCATCTATGTCCTATGTCATTCCGATGATAGCTACCTTACATGCATGCACCATTAGAAAAACCACATGTCCTTGGTATTGCCATGAAGCAACGCTGCCGTGCAAGAAGAGCATGCATCAGATCTTTCGTGGCAAGGCAAGTTGCTTTTGCCTCCAGCACTCATCATCAAAGCAACTGTTGAGTTTCAGCTTGCCTATCAGCCGAAAGTTGTGGTTGGTGTTGGATAGCAACCTCCCCCTTGTAAGAGTGTGTGCGCGCATGTGGTCTGCAGATGGTGGCGCTGGCCGTGCCTGCCGGTGTGGCCGGGGCGCACCGAGTTATTGTCACTGACACTGCCAACCCGGACTCCACCATCGGAGAAGAGTCAACTGTCAACGTGCAGCCGGCGAACTTCGTTCTGGTACACCTTATGTTAATGCCCATTCTTTGACGTTTTTGCGTCAGTGTGAAAAATTGTTATGTTTTTATTCTTGCTAAACCGACGGTGCACATTATGCTCACTGGACGAGGCAAGCTCTTCAGATTCAGCGCCTTGAAGCACCAAATAGCCGGACACTGAAGAAGGCAGGGAGTGGAGGATGGTGCACAGGATGTTTGCATGTTTTTGTGCTTGGGCTGGTGGCCTCAAAGGACCAACGTGTGAACAGAACCTGAACCCAGTTCACCCCCCAGGCGCCGAGTTGTGAATATAAAAAGACGCGTGCATGACGGAGTGCTTGCCTGCGCCACAGATGATTGAGCTGGATAAGCTGGTGTACAAACCGGGCGACGAGATGCGCGCCCGCGTGATTGCTGTCGACTCCTCCCTCATGCCAGCCACCTCCCAGGACGGAGGCAAGGTGAGTTGCACGGGGCCCTTAGCGGAGGGATGGGCGTGCGCATTCTCCCAAAAAGCACTTGTCGTGAGGTTCTGTGGAATTGGGTGAAGGGTTTTGGATCGCCGTCGTGCTTTGGCATGGTGTTCACAGTGGTATACGTTGTGTGATTCAAGGTGCACATTCAATTCTGTTGTGGTTTGAAATGGGCATCGCGCCTGGGATGGTATGCTTGGTGGTAGGCATCACAGGCGCAGGAATCTTCATCTGCTTCCCATTTCCCAGTCCTAGTAATACTTTTTGGGGAGTCACGTCTCAGACCACCAATGACATTTGTGCAAGGGCATGGGATTGATCAGCCTAGGAGGCTTGTACTCCTCATACACCGAACTAGTCCATTATTTCTGCACGCCCAACAGGCTTGACCACTTTCAGCATCGCGAATAGACCCATATCTCCTGGTGCTGTATCTTCCCCCAGCACATCCCCATGATCTTCTTGAGTCGTGGTGCAATCGTGTGCATGTGCGTGTTTGTGCAGGTGGTGACAGTGGAGCTGTGGGGACCCCAGGGCTTCATACTGCGCAAGTGGAACGAAATGACTATGGATGCCGTGTACGGTGTTGCTGAGGTGACTTTCCAGAGCTCCGACAGCCTCAAAACCGGGCAGTACACGCTCAAGGTGCTCCAGCAAATAATGGATGTGTGCTTGTAAGGTTGTGATGCTCCACAGGATCACAGGGCACTTGTCTGATACTCCGTTTCAGACGCAAGTGTCGATCATTGCTACGCACGTGATGTTCTGTTCCAGGTTATTTCAAAGGTTAACTCGCGACAAATGATGACTGAAAGACAATTAAAAATGCATGAAAACCGCATCGAACTTCTTCACTTGTTGAGGCGCCCAGCAACAACTGCGCTTGGCTCACCGTCTGTTGTATCAGAGGCATGCTTCACTGCATGGACAGACTTCACCAGTATCATGTTACGCTGTTTCCTTGTGGTCTGGTAAGCTCAGCCTCTTGGTGTGACTTGCAAGAGAGCCGCATGCTCAGAGGTGAAGACCAAGAGTTTGTTGAAAGGATGAATGGGTTTCATGGGTTTTGCATGTGTTTGTAGTCTGTAGTTATCTGATCAGAACTGCTGCTTGCTTGGATGCTGCTTGATTGGAGCCAGGCCTACACAGACGGGAGCGACGGCGCTAGCAACGTGATGACAGAGCGCGGGTTCGTGGTGGAGGAATACGTGCTCCCCAGATTTGAAGTGAGCGCGATACTGCTTAAATCATCGTACCGTGCGCTTTGCTCTTGTGAAATTGAAGATAAACGCAATTCTGTGTTAGAGTTCGCAACGCCCTGTATATGAATGATTACATTTCCATGGATACTACAACTTCTTTTCGCATCCATGTCGTTTGCATTCACTAAGCAATGTGATGCTACGTGCTAACTGAAGTATATGACTGTGAATGACAAGACGAATCGACTTACAATGATGATTTGAAGTTATGAAACTTGCGCATTTTTCATCCGGTGATTATTCTTGGTATTTGTATCCCGTATTCATTACCACTGCTACGCACCTGTGCTTGAGGTTAGCAATAATATTTAACATGGGGTGAGTTGCTGGTTCTGAGGACTTTGTTCATGCACCTCGCCAACCGTATTTGAGCCTCATTCTGTGTACAATGTTCTGTTTGCTCAGGTGACGGTTTCTACAGTGACAGACTCCATATCCACACGGTTTGATTCTTTTGCTGGGACGGTGTCTGCCAAGACGACTTATGGTGAGTTGTATATGATTTGACTCTCACACTCAATTCCAAACTTGGGTGTGCACAGGTCTTGATGCCTGTGGGCATGCCTGTGTTGCAATATGCGCTCGCCAGCTCCGAGGGTGCCAGCTTTCTTGTCCCCTTGCGGTCGAGGTGACTTGATGGAACTCTATCGTGATGTTTCCAACCTTTCCAACTTGCGCACCACATCGTTGATGCCCCCCCCCCTGTTGCGCTGCATCCCACCCAGCACTAGCGAGCATTGTTCCAGAATGCAGCGAGGGTGTTTCTTCGCCGCCATTTACATATAACGACATAAAGGGCAGGGCCTTCAGCGCGTACATCAATTATCACAAAACGTAAAGGACAGTGCATTAAATAGAAAGGACAGATCCTATATATATATATATATGGATGAGAGAGTCGTTCATTTTCATCACAGCAACAGACAGTTCCCTATACTCTCTTACCTATGCACGCTTGAGCAGGGTGCGCGCGCCGTGCCCAGGCGTGCGACCAGCATCTCGACACCGCCCTGCCTGCATTTTGTGCGGGTTCGAGGACAAGTTTGGGGTTGGGTGCGCACAGGCCAAGGCGTGCAGGGCTCGGTGACGCTGCAAGTGCGTCTGAAGCCCCAAAGCTGGTGGGGCTGGGGGGGCGGCTTCCCCATGGGGTTTGCGGGGGCGGCGGAGGACGCGGTGTCGCGCCCGTCGGGGGGCGGTGCGGGCAAAGCGCTGTACAGCACAACGGCGACGATGGAGGGGGGGCAGTACGACTTTGTGCTGGGCTCGGAGGCCTTCTCCCTGGAGGGGCAGTACGGGGACTTGGAAATTTTTGCAACGGTGACTGAGTGGGCCACGGGGGAGACTCAGAATGGCACGGCGAGCGTGAGCGTCTCCAGCAGCAGCTACATGGTGGACGTGTCGGGGGCGCCCTTCTTCCAGCCAGGCCTGCCCTACCGCATCTCCGCGCAGGTGGCACCAGCCAAACCCGGCACCTGTTGACGCGGAGCTAAGTTTTTTATGATTTCCCCGCTTGTCCCGTGATGCCTGCCGCTTTTGCAATCTGATAAGCAGATTTGTGACTTTTTGTGCAGTCGACAGTTGATTTCTTCTTGGGGTGCAAGCGGTTGAGGTAGGCTGCATGCATCACTTTTTTATGATTCGTTGATGGAAAATGTTGACGTTCGAGCGAGAGACTCGCTTGGCTCCTTTGTTCTTGTGGGCTGTACA
Organism: Pyramimonas parkeae; assembly: GCA_018697155.1. Taxonomy (NCBI): domain Eukaryota; kingdom Viridiplantae; phylum Chlorophyta; class Pyramimonadophyceae; order Pyramimonadales; family Pyramimonadaceae; genus Pyramimonas; species Pyramimonas parkeae. Next base: position 6,893 of record NHOP01000334.1, on the reverse strand, counting down.
AAAAAGGCCACACAACAAATATATTACAAATCCAAGAGCTTGGTGAAGCTTGCGCACAGGCCTGGTTTCCGAACACGCTTCCTTTCGTCCCCTCTGCTGTGACTGACCATAGGTTGTGGGTCGGAGGAGCTTGTACTCCTGCAGGTGCTCTCCACGAAGCCTGGGGATCCTCTGCCTGCCACCCTGGACGTGAAGCTGACGCTGTCGGGGCGGTACAGCTGGCAGGCGGGTGAATCCACAACCACAAATGGCCTCCCGTGGAGCCAGAACCTGAGCCTGGCGGTGGATTCCACCGGACGCGTGAGTGTGGCGGTCCAGCTCCCGGTGGAGGACTCCCGGTGTTGCAACCCCGCGAACGGCGTGTCTGGGAACGACGAGGATGACTCATGCTGCCAGCTCAGCCTCAGCGCCTACACCACCGGGTGGTCTGGGGGCAGTGTGACCCCCTGGGAAGAGGCCAACGTCCAGGCTGGCGGCTCAGTCAGCGCCAGCCGGGCCACCAGTCCCTCCGGCCACTATATGCGCGCTGCGCAGCTACCCACCCTCCCGTGCGCCCTGGCTCCTCAACCCTCTCCCTTCAAGCACCTGCACGCTGTTCAGTTGCGCACAACGTTTTCCTGAAGCAAGTGCATGCAAACATGCCGCCGGCATTTTATTTATGTGTTGATTTTTTTTTTAAATTGTTGCTGTTGCTTGTCAATGTCAGCTTGCAGTGAAGTTTTCATTTCAGGTTTATTTTGCCAAGGAGCATGCTTGTGCTTTTATCGGAGCGGCCCTCTAGAAGAATTCAAGACTAATGTGGGGACGAAACTGTTTCGACTAGGCGTGCGACATGCTCGTAAGCTGTTGATATCGTAAGATGTCGATATTTCTCTGGTTACCCGAAACGCAATGGTTTCAAACCCCACTGGACGTGAACGCGGATCGATGATCTATCATGCATCATATTTGGGTTGCGAGTCGCTGATGATATACCCCAAACAAGAACATGCCCCACTCGCAGAATCTGTTGGCCGGCTCATTGGTTTCATGTGGGAATCTGTGACCTGCCCCTGGGGGCGATGGCATTGTGGGCGCCCGCAGGGAGGCCCCGGACACGCTCCGCTTCGAGTACGCGCTCACCTCCTACGCCCCCAAGCTCAGCTTTGCAGTGCTTGGCCGCCTGGGAGTGGTAGCTGTGGGCTCCGTGACCCCCGATGCGCAAGCCACCGCGGGCCAGTTTGTGGTGGATGTCGCTGGCGTGCGCGCACATCTCGCCCCTTCCGCCAACCTGCTGATGTGGCACGTCGCCATGCCAGGTGGGTGGTGCGATGAAGGTGGCGCCAGGTCAGCGCACGGCTCGCGCTCACCAACTGACAGTGTCTCGCTTTACTTGTGCAGAGGAGGGCGCTTGGTTTAGCGATTTTTACACCTTTATTCTGCGCAGCCGGTTGCGATGTTTTTCGAGCAAAGTAGACAGTGGCACTGGATATGTACGAGTCAAGGTAAATCGTAGTATATTGAGATGGGAAACCATCATCGCAGTGATTGCTTTGCGTCCATGCACATGAAACAATGTGGGTCAGTAGTATAACAACGCCGGTATTGCAAATGAGAATTTGAGGTACTTTGAGGGCGGTGTTGCGTGTTCACTGGGACAACACACGCAGGCAACGGGACCAAGAGCGAGCCGGAGGTGGTTGTGGCCCGAGTGCCCATCACAGACAATACCATTGCGCACCAGGTTCTGTCATCTCACTTCCTGGATGCTTTATGGGCCTGACTTGTGGTAGTTGTTATAGGCGATGCTGCTGTTTGTCGCATGAGGTAATCCGCCAAGGTAGCACCTTGGCACTTCATGGTCCTTCACATGCGCACCCTGCGGCCTTCATATTTCTCAATTCCTGGCTTGAAGTAGGATGTGGATGTCTAGTCTGCGCCGTTGGCTTGATAGGAACAAGGAGTTGGTTGGCAAGCACCCTTGCCCTCAAGATCCACAGAAAGTGCTTCAGGGTGCTAGCTCATACACTCTGAAGCAAGTAATCCACTTGGGAATCTTTCTTTCTTTATTGTTTCCTTTTTCTCCTATAGTCTGTGAATTTGTCGAATTCTCTTCAGTCTTCATCCTCGTTGAGTGGTTCATTTAGATGGGCGTATACCAGCATATCCTACTTCTACACACGTTGTACCGCACATATTGTTCACCCTCTCTGTAGAATGCCAAATCAAACAAAAGGTGGGCGTTGCCATTTGACTAATTTGTGAACACCATAAAGTATTCTAAGTCCAAATTCAGCGTGCTCCAGCTTCGCAGGGGAGGAGAGGAAAGGGTGGCCAAGTGGCACAATTTTTCCATGACACAACACCCGCAACCTCCTTGCAAGTTATATGTGCTACTTTTCCTCAACGATCATCCTCCATCCTGCCACAGCTTTACGCTTCAGTGTCATCGTCACCGCTTTTGCTGCCGTTGATTGTTTTTTTGGACGACTCACTCACTACTGGCAGCCCCCGGTGCGTCGTGCGTTGCGCTCCAGTTGTCAGCCTCCTTTGTGGCTGGGGCTGGGGGAGACGCCTCGGCTGCGGTGCAAGCCGAGCCGGGGGAGGCGGTGCAGGTAGCTGTGGCCGCGGACGGGGCGACGCGCGTTTACATCATGGCCGTAGACAAGAGCGTGCGTCTGCAAGCTGGGGCCTCCAGCGAGCTCACCGCCCAACAGTGAGTGCCTCCCACCAACACCTCACACGCCCACACCCCTTTGCTCATCCTGCCGCTGAACGTCTCCATTGATATCGCTAGTGCCTATGTTTCAATGCAGTTGTCCCGATGTGTGGAGGGTGGACGCGCGTCGCATTAGCAAAATTGCGCTTAGATTTCACGAGAGCGTCGGCATTCGTCGTCGCCCATCTTGCTGCTTATTTCGTACGCTGTGGTAGGTTCTTTGTTGTTGTTGATGTAGCGGTTGCCTCGTTATGCGGGTACATGTGCGCAGAGGCCGGCCCCTCCACGCGCCCGTCTCTGCGTTCAGCGGTCCTGCTAGTGTCACTAGCTCGCGCATCGCAAGCGGCCCGGGGCTTAGTCAGCTCATGGTTAGCGCTCCGTCACCGAGCGCGCCCATGGGGAGAGACGAGGAGCGCCTTCTTCCGCCAATCCCCATCCTCCAATGCGCTCTGACTTACCGCTACTGTGTACTTGAGCTGGACGGTGTATTCGCGTCCAGGCTTGTTTCCAGATGTATGTACAGTCTGTGAGGAGGAAGGTCGCCCACATGTACGGGTTGGCAATGTATCTCGAGCTTGGTTCTCATGGCAATCATCAACTGAGCAGAGCAGGTTTGCGGATGGTGTCAGTGCTTGTTTTGGCGCTGGGTGTGTTTCCAGAGCACCTGGAAGGCAAAAATGGGCTTTTTTCCGCGCCCTAGGCTCTTGCAGATTCCCTGCAGCAGCTAAGGCGGTGTCTCCTGCACTCTGAACTGTTTGATTGTGGCTGTTGGTGCTTGTGTCTATGTGAAGCAGCGGCTCCCATCCAGCTTCCCATGCACCTGCTGTAGGTGCTTGTGTCAAGGTCTCTAGGCCCATTGCGTGGTTGGCTGCGCACCAGGCTCATACCCTCACTCGACCCGCAGGAGCAACGGGCCTGTGTGCGTCGCGCCCGCAGTGCGCACAAGCTCCTTCTTGGTGTGGTGGTGAGAAGGCAGCAACGCAGGCATAATGAGCATGCGCCATCCCTGATAGACTGGTTGACTCTTGCCTACTTCCCGAATGGATATTTCACAACGCTTCACATTGCACCAGGATTGCAATTGGGTCGGGTTGGATGGAGACCTATCCACATAGCAACATTGTAACCGATGAGCACTTTACCATCTTGCACAGTTCATATGATACCTGACGCCCTGATTCCTCATGTCTGACGCCGTGTGTGAGCATGGATGAAGCAACAAAAATAGTAATCTGCACTGCATTGATTAAGCCCAGCTCTAAACAAGGTGAACAACTGCCTCTGTTCGCACCAGCTTGGCAACGCTACCTTTGGTATTCAGTGTAGATCCGGCTCGCTTCCATCGAGTTCTGGACACACGTTCCTGGGTACTTCGTACCTTGATCAGAATGGTTTTGCCTGTAGCGTACTCCCCCGTGAAGTACCTTTGCAGACAGATCTCCTGATGAAACATCGGGTTCAAGACCCTGCCACGGTTCCAGCACATACCGGCCTAAGCGCAGCGCTTGGACAAGAGCATGCTCTTGCTAGGAACTTCCCCGCGTACCGTTTCCGACCCTAGGCATCAACGCCGCCCCAGGCATCGTCTTAGGCACGCCTCCAGTTGTCGGCGTTTTAGGTGCCCAGTAGCGGCATTGTTGATGCGGGGTTCCGCTGTATGGGTGGGAGTCTTGCCTCTCTGTATGCAAACAAACTAGGTGAACGTGTGCACCTGACGTGTGCGTGTGAACCAGCACCGCTGAGGTGTTCTGCAGAGGTTAGAGTGCCGGGTGAAAGTACCAGGTAAAACGCTTGTGAACACAGATACACATACACACGATGCCTGCATACACATACACCACCCTGCATGCTCTGCACACACACAGCCACAACAACGGATTTCAATCTAACCTGCAAAGGCAGACGCATATGCATCAATACACATTTACCTTGGAGGTAACCCAGATGCTCTTGGATGTGTCCATGACACTCAATTCTCAGTGCTCTATCCGTCTACATTGCATATACACTGCTACCCTTGGCTATCTCCCCTCTTCTTTGCGACCCTGGATGCGCGCGCAATGCGCGTGCTGCACAGGTTGCTAGAGGAGGCGGCTCGGTTCACGCCGCAGGACCACGGGGGCCGCTGCTCCTCGTTCCCGCAACAATTTGTGGCGGAGCGCGAGGTGCATGCGGCGGGGGCCAGCCTGGCCAGCTCAGCCTTTCTGCCCCCCTGCACCGCCGCGCGCAAGTTCCGCCCCGTGCGGTTTGCGTTTGGGGGAGGGGCGGTGTTCAGCAAAGAAGCGCGCGAGCAATCTGCAAGCGTCATGCAAACCACCGTGGCCGCAGTGGCTGCCACTGAGAGGCCTGAGGAGGAGCAACTGTCTGAGCCGGTACGACGCCGCGGCCTCAAGGGCGGGCACGCCTAGCGCTAAACCGGGGATTTGACGCACACGAGGGGGAAGGGTAGATGTCGGCGCGCACATGTGTGGTTGGGAGGGAAGTGCAGGTGGTGACCAGCTGAGAGGTGGCAGACGGCTTGAGCTGCTCGCACTGGAGCCTTGGGTGGCTTGAGAATTGTGCCAGCAGCCCGGCCATTGTTCTCGGTTTGCACTTTGTTCGAGTCTTGGATGAAACGCCCTTTTTGGAGAAAGCACAGCGGGGGTCCTGCATGTAAGTCTCTGTCCTTCATGCCCCCACAGCTCCTCAATATCCACACGGAGCATCGCGGCGTGCTGGGTGCACTCATCGAGTTTGCTCTCGTCTTTTGTCGAATTGAGTCATAAAAGTTGCCTTCACATTTAACTGCGTGCGACAACAGTATCGGTCATACTTTCGAAGATGCAAGCTGAGCGGCCATCGAGGGGCAACTGTTGACCCATCGACATTCTGGCCTCCCAGTGACTATGTCTCAAACGCAGTCAGCAAGAACAAGCTTGGTTTTCGTTATCGCTCATTGGTATTCCAACTGAGCTGCAATTGAAAGGGCTACCTGCATGCTCCCTACCTCTCGACTTGCTGCATCCCTGGGCCCTTCTCTGAACGCGTGCGAGGTACGCTGGTACGAGGTCGTCTTGGTAGCTGGCAGCACAATCTCTACCAGTGACCATCGCAGGGCTCATGTCAGGCAGCCGAGGGGACTCTGCTTGCACGCACAGGCCGGTCCTTGCTCCGCACTCTGTTGCCTGCAAACCCTGCTCCGCCAGTCACACCCTTTACGATTTCTCTTTGTCGCTGCCCCTCAAAGTTGAGTTAGTGTCGATGTTGATAGGTCGGTTCAATCGGGGACGGAACCAGACGCGAGTCCGGCCCTAGCGCGGCATCTTGCCTTGCAACGGTCTCGGGGCCTGCAGCTCTGCTGGTGTCAGCGGCAAATGCAACGTGACACTGGTGGGCAGATGCAACTCCGGCAGAGCAGACCTGGACGTTGTTCGATGGTTAGGATTCAAGCGTTGGGTGATAGCAACAGAAGTAGCACAGTCAGTCCCTGGATTGGCAAGCGCAATTTCGATGTATAGCAGGTACACGTGTATCATCAGAGTCGCCCGACCCCCAACCCCCCAGCCTTCGGGTCATGGACACCAATTCTCATCTCAGTCACTAGAGTTCCCGACGCAGCGACGTTTGTATATGACACTTTAGACATTTCTTGAAGGCCTCAGACCAGTGACTGGGCCTGAGCCCCACACCGCGATGGGCGGCACTGTTTCCAAGGTGGGAGGAGACGGCTCTCCTTGAGGTTTCAAATGTGGCAGCACTCTCTCACAGGGCGTTGCGGACAAGTTTTTTGGAATCAGGACAGCCTGCCCACCCACTTCAGACGCCTACCATGGTCCGATTGCCCCCCCCTCGCTACAGAGTGCTAGAGGGCGCGTCTGGGTTCACGGCCGCGTCCTACACAGTAGGGTGCGGGGCCCAGGCCCAGGCTGCCCAAAGTGCGGTGGGCGCTGCGGGCGCGCGACTCGTCACCTCCGCCCTCGTGCCTTCCTGTCCGGAGGATAGCTGGACCTACTATGAAGCAGACATGGACATTGCCATGCCGGAGCACTCAGAATTAGAGGACGACGCCAAGCAGTGGGGCGAAGATCGGGATGGCGCAGAGGCTTCTGGGGATATGGTAAGTCGGGACACGCGGGGCTGCGAAATATGCCGCCGCGGGATGTGTCGTGTCCAGTGGAAGTTGTCATTCGTCGTGCACCTGCAATCCCCCCCCCCC
>NHOP01000333.1:0-16331 GCA_018697155.1 Pyramimonas parkeae | reverse complement strand
CATATGCGAAGCGCGTGTATGAACACGGTGCACAATGATCAAGTTTACTACGCAACATTGATAATGATGGGCACCACAAATACGTGATACCGTGGAAAAAAAGTACCAGCAATTTGTGCGAGCTTACCGTCTGCCATTACCACCAAGGAACCTCTTGGTGATTGTCACACGTGACGATTTTTTTGACCCTTGTTATCATTACACACTACCAAACTATCTTTGAAACATGAATTTCCTTGGAAACGAGCAATGATTACCACTTTTTCTAGGGCTCATTTGCTCTCCCTTCTGTTCACATTCAGCACAACATACCAACAATCATCGTGCCCACAGTAAGCGCTGCCATGACTCAAACTACAAACAAAACTATCCCAGCTAACTGATGTCATCAATTAAGTCACTAGAAGTGCGCGGTTTAGAACAAAAATATGAACATGGACTGGGCATTTTGCACCCAAAAAAGTGCCGAACGTACTCACACTATGGTCGAATCTCGTCGGTACTGTCGTGGAACATCTGACTCTGCGCACGCTAGAAATAGACGTAGCGCCCGTGGCTGGTGGGGTATGCAAACCGATCACGCGATATACGTGTGGTTCAAAAGTGTGGTCGACCGACCCCTCTGAACGCTAATTTGAATGCCAAAGTACCGCATTTCAAGACCTCTCGCAAGCTTGCGCCGACGAGTTGCAGATGCTAGCTTCGCTCAATACTTGGATACGGTTTTGGATATCGACGCTCTTGTACTTGTCGTCGATGGTCGGTCTACGCGCCGTGATGAGTTATTCTGTCGGGAGCAACGGCAGTTTCACCTTGTTCGCCGCGCGCGATGGCTCACTTGTCATGCAATGGTAGTCTTGCAGGTGGCTCGACGGACGTTTAGCGAGCCAAAGTCGAACGCTTAGCCCAACCAGCCATTGAACGTAGCGGGAAATCACGTGCCTCATTCACGAATGGAAGTCCTTTATGTATGTTTCGCATAGAGATTCAGGAAATTTGCGAAGGTGCACTCAAGCAAAGCTTCTAATTTACCCTTGGTGGCGACTAGCGTAAATTCGAGCTTTTATGGTGTGCGCAAAGAAGGATGCTCCAACTTCCCCAGTGCGTGCGACAAGTTCTTCAACTTCATTTGGCAAGGGAGAGTGTGGATTTTCAATATTGACAACTTGCAAACACCCGGTCTCTTTATTTTCGCGGCTTTAGAATTTTCCAGGATGATGGTCAAATACTGTGTACCGCGGATGGATGGCGGGTGTATTGTGTTTGTTACTTCGCTTGATACAGGTTGACTCCTTATTGGCACGCTGGACTCCAATATACTAGTTGTACATTGCATTCTGCTATCGCAGATGGTCAATGCCAAAGGTCAACGTTATGTGGGTTGCAGGTCTTGGGATAAATGCCGAACAATTTTTCTTTCATGGAAGTTCAAATGAATCTCCTTGTCCTCACGAATGCATTTCTGGAAATTTACGGCGCACTGATCGTCTGTTTGGTTTTGGGGCTCGTTGCAATCTGGTATCTTGTATTGGTAGCATCCACAAATATTCTGGCCCAACATTCTAACAAGCGACTGCCTGCTTTTGTTCTGCTGGTTAACACTATGATTCCGGCTTGTGCCACAACTGTCACTTTAAAACATGTAACGTGGATTATTGAAATGCTATCCTTGGACTCAGATATCCTGGGAATTGAGATGTTGGTTTGATTCTTACTCATTGTTTTACTCGCTACAATCATTGGGACTTTCCAGCAACATGTCATTGAATAGATGAACAAGTTTTCTATGGTTCTACAGAAATCGAGATCCTTGAATCACCTAATGGCCCAGTGATGCACAAATGTCCGAACAAAGTATACAAGAGCGTCTCTCTCTGTAGAGAACGCAAGGATTTATTTTTTCAATCACTTGCAGCCCATTCTGTTTTTGGGATGGCCATGCTTGTGCGACACGGCTGACGTGTCAACCAGTAGGTTATGATTCCCGCGCCATGGCAGGTTCATGAGCTTTTCAATAAATCAAACGACCCTAAATCAAACGACGGGAAGCCATGTCCACCGAATTGCGTTACGCCGCTCCACTGAGTTACACCGCTGCACAAAGTAAGCTTCAAGATGATCATACAACCCATTTCATAGGGTTGTATATTGCAAGGCGAAAGTATCACATCATCCCCGTTGGACATGCTGCGACGTGTCAAGCTTCGGGTTTGAGCATCTGCTTGTTTGCTTAACCCCCTGTTTTTTATGGGAGCATCTGTCCCCGATCGGGCTCCTGCTCGGGAGTCCAAGGAAGTCTCGTACTGGGAGCGTCCACAAGCAATATGTTGGGGCCGCGCAAGGTCCAAAGCAGTGTTTTGCGATTGCGCACTCTGAGATCTAAGCCTACGCAGCGCCCCACAAGCGTTGGGACTGCGGGCACAGTGACACTCAACCGCTGTTTGGGGATTCTTGCGGGTGATTTTGTGCGACTCGATTACGTCGTGCATGTACCCCCTCCAGGTGATGCCTCCTCGCCCCGCCCTGCACTGCATGGAGGACGGCCCCATCGCAGGCCCCCCCCCCAGGCCGAGCAGCATGAGGCGAGCCGCGGCCACGCAAACCGACGCCTGCGATTTACGAGAGGTCATTTATTTGTCGGATGTTTGCGGGGTTGGGGGGAAGCAGATATGCGATGTATTTAGAGGGCGCGCTTTTGTTCAAGCAGCATCTCCAAAGCAATGCGTATGCTTTGTTGCAAGTCCTCATTTTGTCTCTCAGGTCCTGAGTCAACAAGAGTCGACGCAACATTGCTGTGGTTTTCAAGGCGTGCCTGACAAGTGCGCGTTACGTGCAGAGCATCCCACCGCATGATGAGTCGCTGGTATAACAGTCCATGTAGCTGTAGATGCCGGGCTTGATCACAACGCGCTCGCTGTATGTGAGATTGGCTTCCCTGACAGATGATGGACACCTGCAGCAAAGTAGTTTGGAGCGGTATTCTCGATATTGGCGACAGCAATGGTACGGCCTGGCGCAAGCGGTGTTAGCTCATCGTGACGTACTGTCTTTGTCGATGTGTGAACACGAATAGGCATGCTTGCCTGATGTACTTGTTTTCACCCATCTGTACCAAGGTCGAGTTAGTACTCTCGTAGTCGGCATTGCATGTGCTGTTTTGCAGCGTGGTCAAGAACAACCACAATCCAAACACAGTCGCACGATGGAATAGCAAAGCCTCGAGGGCATCATCTGGAAAGCATCCCGAGTTTTTCGCAGAGGTTGCCTTGGCTGGTCTCTCAATCGACACTCGAATTTGAAAACCCGCTCCCTCGATTCTCATGGTATGTGCAGATCAAGCAGTTGACGGCGGAAGTAGGCGGGTTGAAGGTGCAGCTGGGAGCTCTCAAGGAGAGCATATCGCGCGTGGCAGAGGACCGCGAGCTCGACCACGTGGATGTTGTCGCAACGGTGCCCCCATCTACCCTTCACGCAGCATCGCAATGAAGGAACGTGTGCCGCCGTCAGGGTGTGCTATGGAGCTTTGTTCCCCTCTCATGTGACTGGCAGCTGAGCTTTGTTCATGAAGCACCCATGATGATTTGATCATTTGGGGAAAGTGCTACAGTGCAAGGCACCGCATTCCTGGGGAAGCTCTTGAGGTCCTGCAGTGGATGGTCTTGCTTTAGCCAGTCTTCTAGTATCAGAGAGGTTTTATATTCGATACTCGAAAGCGTCGTTCATCGGAATCCAACCATCAGTGGATCCTTGCATATTCAACACCACCATTGTTTCAACCAATTAGAGGGTGATTTCGTATGCCTTGAATCTATAGAGCTGCCATGCAGCACGGTGCACAATATTTATCAGCCGAAGCAGTTTCCCCCACCAGCGGGGTTTCAATCAGTGTCAACATTTGCTCCCCACCAAATGCGCCATCCGGTGTGGGACACCAAATACATGTATATAGACGTGGTTAACCCGTACGTCTATCCCGGCATACATATTCTGGGTTGACTCTGTGCATGTTGGCATCGAATATTGGCATGTCTTCCGGCCACTTGGAAACAGTTGGATTCCAGTGTTTGAGTAAACGACTTGCCTATGCCAGGAGGATCACTTGGAACAGAGTCAGTGAAAGCTCGAGGTGTTTTGGTACACCCCAGACATGAGACGTGTCAGCTTGGTAGTGCTGTCATCAGGCTAGTGGCCAGTGGCTCACATTCGATCAGGGTGTGGTGCTACCACTGATCGTTGACGCTACCTTTTTGGACCCAGAGCTCTGCTCTTGGTTTGTTTGTGTGTTCGAGAGCCTCTTGAACTGTAGCGGTCGTTGATAAGGCTGGTGCGCTCGCCAAATTTCATCTGCAGGTAACAATGTGGTCAAATTCCATCACCATCAGTTTGTTTAGTGAATCCCTGATTAGTCTGTATCCTCCTGCAGCCTCCAGGATACAGTGTGCAGGTGAGAATATAGACTCTATCCAACAAAGATGCGTGCAATTTAGTTTCCAACATGGGTTGTATTGTTTACCACCTTGCGCATCTCCTGTGCAAAGCATCTCCATTTATGTCGACTTGTTGAGTCTGTTTATGAACTGTTTGTGCATTCAATACTTGCGTTCTGATTGTATTTCATGTTGTGGATTGTTTTTGAACCTTGTCTTTCTACGATTTTAGCCTACAGGCTTGTGGACTGGATCCTGGGAGACTCCTGACTCAGCCAGTGACATATCGATGGCCACGCTAGCTTACAGGTTCCGTTGTGGTATTTGAGTAGCATTGTTCATTGCCGAATCAATCTCGACCATGTGTTGCTGCTTCTGAGTGTTCGAGATTGAGCAGTTGTTTTGAGTGGCCTCACAGGTTGATAAGGTTGAGGCAAACCTGGTTGCGCGTCTAGCATGGGCTCGCAAGCAGTTCGAAAAAAAGCTGCTAGCCCAGCGCTCAGCCTTTGAGAGCCGGTGAGCAAGTGCACATCGCACACTGCATGTTGGGCTTGTGTCCAGGAGTGCAGCCAGGCTGCGTCTGTGTATGACCCCACGATTGTGCAGCGCACCACATTTCATAGCGCACTGTGCAAACTTCTGATGTAAGCGCCATTGTTGTGAGTTTCCCCTTGCACAGGCTGTCCTTTTGGATCCCTCAGGCCGCATGCATATCAGTCGATACTGGCTTTGTATCAAAATGCCATTTACGGATCATGTTTGGCTGTCACATCGACCGTCGCCTAGTTGTGGGTAGACAAAGTTGGCCGAATATAAACATGAATTTCCTGATTGTGTAGTAGAATCCCACGGACAGAGAAATACCTGTCAGCCTTGTATTTTCAAGAGGACTGAGATTTGGGGCGGAATCCCTCATCAAGTTATCAGAACAGAGGACGACTGAGTACACAGAGAATCAGGGAATTGTTCAACGTTACGCAGTGTGATTGGCCCTTTACACACATGGATCAAAGTTGGAGTTTGTATTGGTTTTGAGAATTGTTGCAGCCATTTCAAGACCTTGATGCAATTTACATGCGTGAGAAGTGCAGAGCTGCATAGTAGTGCCCGATTGAGGGTGATACCTGCATTACCGGTGTTCCTTAAAAGCTGAGATTTCAGTCTTCTCTAAATCTGGACGTCGATTCAGTCACAAGATGATATCACTTCCATTTTGTTGTTGACCAAGTGCGGCTCATTCTCCGAGATCAGAGCACAGGGACAACATTTTTGCGCATGTTCCGTCCCACTACCATGCTGAATTGAACCTCACGTCTGTCCGTTGGGCTGGAAGCCTACTTGACTGAGACGATACTAGTGTCCTATAACTGTTAAGTTCAGAGTTGTACAACATACCAACCATGCGCAGCTTCACCACGCGCACTGATGGGTCAGCAATCCTGATGCCACCAAACTTGTGATGCATTTGTGCTGATCTGCAACAAGGTCTCGCCGTTTAGCGGCCTCAGTCACTACATCCTTTCTTTACGGCTGCACATACAGACCTCAACTTGTAGCTCATCTGAGCAACAGAGTATTAATCCATGTGTAGAATATTGACATCTGGGTGTGGTTGAGTCGATTATTGGATGATCATCAGCATAGCGGCGTAGGTCGTCTTTGAACAAAAGGTGTGGTCTCCCTAACTAGTGAATCAAAGCCAGTTCCTTTTTCATTTTGGATGTCCGATTCATTTTCACGCACCTTCCGTTGACACTCGTGTGTACTGCACAGACGGGCCAACGAGGTGGTGCAACTGGCTCAGGAAGGCAAGCGCACACAGATGCGAGTGCAGGAGCTGGAGGCGCTTCTTGAGAGGCAGCGCCGCGAGTTTCAAGACGACGTGCGCAAGCAGGGTGTGGCCTTGGCCGCAAAGCAGGTGAGACGCTTCCAGCCGGCAGGATTGTTTCAGTTGTCGTGTCCTGCGGAAGCTTGTATGCGCTGCGGCTGATTGTAGATGAGCAGCACAGCGCCACGTACTCTCACTCATGCGTGAAGTGGTTAGGCAGGCTGCGTGAGAAGACAGATGTGGGATCAACTAAGGTTTGTTATTGTAGTAGCTATCACTGGTGGGCCGATGTAGACTTGCAAATCCAGACATGCACTGCCCACAGAAAAGATGAAGAGGTCCGCCACTCGCACCACCGTATCATGGATGTGGGGTTGATGCGTGCCTTGCTACCTGCTAGCACATGTATTCTCAAGACGTCACAGACAAGGATGATGAAAATAATGATTTTTTGGCTCTGTGAAAGATGCTTTCTTCAGTTCGATGTACCGCGTTTGTGAAATGCAAGGATGCTGAGGGACCTTGGGCGCAGAAAGAATGCAAGATCTTGGAAAAGAATAACGCGCAACTTGAGAGCAGGTTGAAAGTATTGCTGGACCGCATGGAAGTGGCAAGTAAATCCAAAGCTGTACGTCCTCAACTATGCAGTAGAGACAGAAATGACACTTCCATCAGCGCCTCATTTTTCATGGAATCGCAATTCTGGCTGTACCGTTACAGACCACTGGATACCATTGGGCACAGCATATGCCAATGAATATTAAACCATACAAAGAATAGAGTTGTTTGTGTTTGTGAGACACGCGCTGATTGGGATAATGCAATGTCCTCCACAGTGGATGAGGCGTGGTTCCTAGAACTGACCCGCAAATCAAGGTTGAAATATTGAGGCTGTTGATTATCTTTCCCCTCCCATTGCGCAAATACAGTCACTCCTTGAAGCAGCAGTTAAGAGTTCATTTTCTCGTGTACAATGGGCTCGCAAGACACGCTCACTCATTGCTTATGATCATTGCACCGACAGTGGCGTTCCTTGGTATGGCGCTATTCATGTTCTTTTCTTTAACGCAGCCTTGGTGGTTGATGCTCGATATTGCCGGTGACGAGTTGAGGCGTTGATATGGTTGGACGCAAGATTATGGGATCAGCAGATGGCATGACCATCGTCCATGAGACTTCGCGTTGCAGCAATGATGTGTGTGTGTGCACGATGTCTGCCGCTGACGGATGCTGTGTTTCTGTTGTAGACGCCGTGACGATGTACGTCGTGATATTCATCCTTTGTTCTTCTTGATACAAGAGTCAAGTCCAAACGCAGAATTTGGTTCTCACGCAAGGATCTGTGTGTAGGAAAATGAAACTTGACCTGGAGGCACATGAGTGAACCAATTTTCAGACCAACTCACATCATAAAAGCAATCTTGCCCCATCTTCCGCTGAGCCGCCCCTACTCCCATGGGGGACGTCTGATGTTTGGATCAGGCACATCCCGAGCGTGAGGATGAACACTCAATGCACGAAGGACTTGGGGGTAAGCTGCGCACAAGGACGATTGAGCATGAGGATGCGTCTGTGCCCATGCACAAGCTGCAGGTAAATGCCCAGAAAGTGGAGGACACACTCAAAGCGCCAAGCAGCGCTTTAGAGGTGCATGTTTCCCTCAAGCATCGACTTGGCCAGTGATGGGGGAAGAGATGTCCTGCGAGCGATGTATTGTGTGGGGCCATAGTGCGATCGTAGCTGTAAGTTAGAATGAAGTAATGAGTAGGGAAGTTCTGTCAATATACGCAGAGCGACCAGGTTGGCGAGCAGTACGTTGGAAAAGCAATCAATTGTAAGACGGCCTGCATCATGCGTCTTCAAAGGATTCGGACGTTTATGGATACTGGTGTGTACATATTTCCCACAGGACGTTTCACGATTCCATGTGTTTTACAATGGATACATGTTGTTGTGCACTGGAATGCAATTTCTTGAACTTTCTTCAATGGGTATGGTTGCCGGCTTCAGTACTCTTCATCCTTGGATTGGAATCTCGGACGACATTTGATTTTGTGTGACTGATCGGCGTTGATGATGATATTCCACGAGCAAATGCATGCAAGAACAATTGTTCCGAGCTGGTGCTTCAAGGCTCTCACAAAAGCTTGTTTCATTGTTGTTTTCATCGTGATTTATGAAGGATGAAGTCCAATAACCACATGGAACATTCAGATTGCAATTTGAGACTATTAGGTTCATATCCACGAAATCGTGGAACGCGCACCTCAGCAGCAGGCCAGTAATCTGTACGACCAGAGCATCTCGATTACCAATCATCTGCTGAATCGGCTGGCATTGGCATCCACATGTATTTGAAGTAACCTATGGGATGTGCACCTTCGGCAAGGTCTCTGTGCAGACACTTCTTTGTGCACATTGTAATGGATTTGCAGAGCCATATGGTGGCGGAGAGGAATCATTCGCATCAAAAAAGCTGTGAGCACGAGGAATCCCTTCAAAGTGAAATGGATGGTGCAGCGCTTATTTTTTTTCTTCTTGCGCGTTCATTGATATCACAAGAACAATGGTAGCAAGTGTGCTTGTGTTTGTACATGCTTCTCAAGGAACCTGTTTGAACGATAAGTGCTCAGTGATTTCGAAGCAAAGAGAGAAAGAGAATGCATAACTTGTTCAGGCTGCATTTTTCCAGACATTTGTATTTCTGCATCCGGACATCGCTTGGATGTGCAATCAGGGACAACCATGTTCCGCACACAATCTCGGGATTTCTACCCCGCCCCGCTCCTCAGAACGCTTGTTGTTGTTAAATGGTATTCCCTATTGAGGAGCGCTCTCACCAAGTAGGTTGGGTTCATGGACCAGGATATGAATTTCCATCATTGCGATATGTTCCTTGAGTGTCCGCTTGCTGATTTTGTGAATGAGCATATGGGGCAAGGTGCCAGAGAGTTGAGTGGATGATACCCATGTGATCAATCAGATGAATTCAAAGTTTCAACCATGCGCATCCTGATGTCCAAGTGGAGTCCCTGTGTTGCATAAAACTAGTAGAAAATCATAAAACAAGTAAATGAAGCATGCGGAAAGAGCGTATTCCATCTGTTGGAGCACCAATTAATCTTCACCAATCACTTTTTCCAGCACGTGGTTGGTCAAAACACATTTACTTTACGTCACTTCCAGGACATAAGGATGTGACACCCAGGAAACAAAAGTCCCCAAGCCTTGCACACTTTGAGGACAAATTGTGCTTGTATACAATTGGATGACCGCATGTCATACCTGCATGCAATCGCACTCTGTGTTCTCAACTCAATTGCATGCAACCGAACATCAAACGTACCCAGAAATTGAGAATATATATATACAGGTTGGTAGTATGATAGCGGATGTATATGCACACGCAAGCAAAGACTTTCGAATCACAACAGGACTGCCGTATAGCTCGGATGGCGTGAGCAAGGACATACGGGAAGGGACGGAGATCAACAACATGGTTGTCAGAAGATGTCAGGTCCATCATCCCCACACTTCAAACCATTGTAGTTTGGTGCTGTGTACGTTATACGTGATCCTGGTAGACAGATCACAATCGTTGTAAATGTGATTTTGCCATGTTTGCAATCGCTTATGCCAAACGGCTGAGTAGGGATATGGCATCTTTATTGGACAAATACAGGCTGTGTTGTGAAACCGGTGCACCTTCAACACACACGCAACTCATAGACCGTGTATAGTTTGGATTGAGCAAGAATCTTTTCCTATGCTTGAGCACACAAACTGCGTGAGCTCCATATTGCGAAGTTTGCGATGATGCATTATTTGGAGTATCATATGTTGATTCATGTTTTTCGAACACCATCATCCTGCAGGCATCCAATGGTGCTCGGCCTTTGAAAATAGACACGACTCATAACTTGAGTGGGAACAATAGGGAGGAGGAGTCCGGGGTCGTAGGAAACTTTGCTCACAGCCTGCGCAGACCTAATCCGCTGCCGACGCTCAAGCCTCCCTCCAGCGTACACGACATCGTTATGACCGCGGCTCAAAGGTTTCAAATGCACCGCTCTGACTCCAATGTCGGCTCGGGTGACATTTCAAGCAGGACTGTGGGAACTCCAGATCAGGTGCATGTCAACCTTATTGATGCTCACTCGTATCAATGTCAGTATCCATTTCAGTAACGGCAGTGGTACCACTTTGCATGAAGTTGTCCACAAGGCTCCAAAAATTACACAGCGGGTTGATAATCCCATTGCAAGCCAATAGACACGTTGCCTTTGAGTGCCTGGTGTGTGAAGTTGCTGTTTTGTGACCTGATGTTGATGTGCAAGGCATGTATTCATTATTGTCTCACCAGGAATAGACATGCCCATGAACGCGTAAATGAGTTAATACAAACAAGGCATATGTTGCGTACAAATCAGTAGCTTAGTGACGAAGCTTCTTGTCCGTGTAACTAAGGCCCTGCAAACGGGAGACAGCGCAAGGTTTTTTTGTAATAGTGCAGAGAGTGAGTCTGGTTTGCAGGTCAGCGATGTGTTGCCGAAATTGAGTGTGAATATTGCAAACGCTAGATACCAGGAGATGGTGAATGCGACTGGTCACGGAGGGGCAAAGGGCAGCCAAACTGAAAGGTTCGGACCTTCAAGGCTTACTAGCTGATAAATGTTATACTGTCCAAAGAGTTCGCACGATGTTGGTAGGTTCCATTGATGGTTATACTTGCAATGCTGTGCAGCTGAATCATTTCTTTATGTTTGTACATGTCAAACAGAGGCATGAAGTTTTGGGCCTTGGATGAATTTTCATGAAGCGAAATTTTCTTGTTTGTTGTGCGGAGCCAATCCAATGTTTTGCTGCCTTTTTACGGTTGTTGTGAGAATTTAGCGATATTTCGTTTCATTTGCTATGTCATCCTGCATAATGGAAATGTGAAATCTGCAAATGCAACGTGTGTGCTCTTGCGGTACGCTGTGAAGCCAACTGTTTTGTTATGATTGATCCGACAAATGTGTTAATTTTTTGCATTACCAGTATAGGAATCCTTTCATGACAAAGCTTTCTTTCAGAGCTTCAATTATGATTTCAGGATTGGGACGCAAACGATTCCGGCCATTCAACCAAGACGCAAACGCCCTGGCTCACGAAGGCGCGATTCCAGTATCAATGGATAAATGTAAGTGGTGATGAGTGGATATGATTATTGCGAATCCAACGGAAATGAGCAATGCATAATTCGATGCTATCGGATAGTACGTAGACATAACACCATGCACAACAGTTTGAGGATGTTGATACCTACGTTTCTTGTCCGCATACTGCAAATTTTCCAGTGCGTGGTGGACGGAGAAACGAACCAACACGATGAACCACAATTGAAAATGAATCGTATTTAGTATTCTCAGAATATCTAGAAACGCGTTGTGCATTATGTTCATTGCGTAACTTCTGTGATTTCACAATGGTAGCTGTTTAGCATCACAAGTACATAGACAGTTTGTACCATCTCGATGCATCTCACGGGCTGGCGGACAAACAATCATCCAAATCGAAGTGGTCAACTAACAACCATCAATACAATGTGTCGGTGTGCTTCCACGTCGGCAAATTCACATCTTCAAATTTAAGGGCTATTGAGCACATATAGCAACATTTTTAACCTTGCCAGAATATCTTAGATGTTGAATAGTCTATGATAATCGCAAACAATTATTCGGCCAAGAGTCATCAAGATGTGGATGGAAGAATCTAGAAACAGGACAAGGATAGAAGAATCTAGATTCAAGATAGGACTGGTGATGTGGAGTAATCCAACCGACACTATATGAGGCCGGATCACAGTATTCTTAAGCACTTTGCGAAAGTACGTAAACTCACATGTATCTATTCTTGTACATTTCGATTATCTCTTTCACATATTATGGGCCTAGTGTACGCTTTGATACAGCTACCGTAACTAGCACTACCTAGAATTTGAGCACACAAGTATCCATCGGTGAGTGGATACTTGAAGTCCTCATCAGCTAGGAGATTGCTTGACTAGATCTTGTTTGGCTAGGGTTGCTTGAAGACTTGCTCGTCGAACTTGAACTTCTCTGGTTCCTAAGAGAGACATGCTTACATCACGGAAGCTCTCTTGCAATGGCACTCCGGCGGAAACTTCTCGCTTTCTTCGTGTCCTCCTCACTCCATTGCGTATGCGCTACTCGAAGGAAGATCTAGCTCGTGCTGTCAATGCCCCCTTGAACAACCTTTAGGTGAAGCACAAGACAGCTCTGTTGTCAACAATCTGATGCTACAAGCTGAGAGGGTGTTTCCCAGAGGATTCAAGCATGGCAAACAAGACCATGATGCTGCGTTTCTTGAGGACGGCATGCATCAAATCATGATGGTGGCGATCGACTACGAAGCTATTCGAGTACTTCTACGTGCGTGGGATCCGGATTTGGAGCCTACAGCGTTTGAAAATCCACCAAGAGATGATGAAGTGGTGGATAAGTCGAGGAATGTGCCTTTCTTGAAGCCTAAGGTATTGGTTCACAACAGTGGGTGACAACACTCTTCACTGTTATTTCTACCGTGATCATGTCGAGGGAACTCAAAGCTGTGCTCTAGCAACATACTAGGATTAGGGACAGCAGAGCAGTCTATCTGGACATCTTGGAGGTCCTTGACACACCAAATTATGGTATTATGGGTAGAGCTATGGTTCTGCAAGAATTCAAGTCGAAAGCGTTGGTTGGGAAGACAAACCCGACTGTTGTGTTCGAAGAAATGCGGTCGGTGTGGAACCGATTCAACCTCACGTCCCTGGAAGGGATGGATACGCACGGCTACAGCAACATCAGTTGGTGTAATACGCAAGAGCCTACTCTAAAGAAATGTTGTCACAACCTAACATGAGTCGGATGGTATCACTTTTGATGACTTATATCACTGGCTAAGCACTAATATCACCACTTGGTGTGTAGTATGCCAGATGACACGTGCCATGTGCTTGCGGCGATTGAAATCATGAATGCCCTAGACAAAGCCTTTGTGATATCTACCTACCATGTCCGTAGAGGACATGCCGACCTGAGATGGAGCCCAAACATGGGTGGGCGAACCGGCATTATGCGAGTGCCTATGTCTCATCACTCTTCGGGGAAGAATACCACACACAAGCACGCTGCCAACACGCATGGACATCGAGCATATTCGCCGTTGCACAACCAACGAGCCAACTTGGTTGGGTGGCACAGACAAGCCCATCATTGACGACAGCACATCTCAAACGAGAAGTGGTGGTTCACCCGCATCCGGTAAGGGGGCTTCTACCCGACGATCATGTGGGATCGCACGATGTCCGGAGTGGAGCCAGAAGTTGACATTGCAGAGGACGGCCATGCCCTAGTGCTTTTGAAGATACCTACGCGTTAATCAAGCCGTGACGGATTGTTAGGCGAAGGGAACGGGAATTTTAAGACTGGTTTCTTTGTCATCTTGATGATTAGACTAATGAGGTATTGAATACGAGTTGTTTTTGAGTGATCTTCGCAGTCTTGCACATGTGAAGTCTGCGGGACATTGGGCATGGGAAGTGCATCGGTGTGGGAGTGGTTCCGTGCGTACATCTAAGCGCAAGATGAAGCATGGATGGTCGATGGGGAAAAGGAAGCCTCTGAGCCTTTGCAAGATTGTGCCGAAATTTTATTTCAAGGACGGGATGTGCGCACCTGGGTTTGAGAGCAATGGTGGTAGGTGTGGAGAACGTGGTCAGCGTATTGGTGGGATGTGCTTGGAAGTGGGGCGACCTCAATCGGACGCCGATGGAGATGTTGGTCAAGATTTGCCACCACGTCCTTCTACGGTGTGTATATGGCGTTAGTACCACGTGATGGCATAGTAATGTGCATCGACTTTGGAGCCTTTAGACATTTCATGTCATACATCTCGCTATTTCACAGCGCAGACGCTAGCTCAATGAACATGTGTTTCAGCACGGCTGCAAGGACCATGATCACGTCTCGTGTAGTTAACACGGTCAAATTCAAGGCTGTTTATGACAATGGCAATCAACGTGCGGATCAACTACCGAAGATGTACTATGTTCCTCAGCATACTCGCAATTTGGTGGTTGTGTGTCAATTGACGCACAGTTTGTACGTGCCTAATGTTCTCCAGACTTTAAAGATTGCACGTGGGCAGACGATACCGGCGTGATGTTTCCTCTTGATTACTCGGTTAACGAGCTGTTGTTGCAAGCTGAGGCCGTATCGGAGTGAGGTGACACCACTGTCAATGGGGTAGTTGTACCTACACCTCTAGCCATCACGAGGTCAATGACGGGTGGCCGGCCGAAGTGCGTGAATTAACCACGAATACTTGCATCGCGCCCGCGTGGCAACAAAAGAAATCGACATAATGAAGGTGAAAAACCATGATACCTTGAGTTTGCTGTGGATCTATGTTGCTTGCGGAAAGAAACTTACTTTCACATCATGGCCACCCCAAGCTTGCTACATGGGGCAATTGCTTGCACTCGAGGCGCAACGACTGGAAGATTTAGTAATCAAATATCAACTTACTTGTGGAGGAGACGTCCATGCACGGCAAGATGGACTCGGATTTCTTCAGGTGCGAGGGTGGCTAGCAGCATGGGAACTCTATGTGCGGGATTTGCCATAGTGGGAGTGATGATAGTTCAAGCAGTGAGTACGGATTTCAATTAGGACCATGTCAATACTTTTTTCATGTTTGTTCTTCCCGAATGGGCGAGCGCACCTTCTAGATCGATTTCAAACTGTGAAACGCTATCAAGAAGGGTTGAGAAGTTTTCAATGCCCGACCGACTCGACGCATGACACGGACGACCTACTCCTTGCTGGATACGAAGGAGGTCCAGGGCGTATGATCATCAATGGAACACCGAGGCCCGTCATTGTGATGACTAAATCTTGCCTTATACAGCCAGTGCTTGACTTAATCAAGCTCTTGCATGCGTGACTCGGGCGAATTGCACCTTCCACCATGAAAGCGGTGGTACGTACCAACTTAAACACGGGCATGCCTGCGATGGTTCATGATACGTCGGTACAGCTCCATCGGGCTTTTGCTCCATATGTGCGCGCGCAAAGCAGTGTCATCCTACGTTTCACGGCCAAGATCAAAAGTGGATTGAGGACCATGTGCAATCATTCTCGGCGATGTCCGCAAACATAATTGGGCCACTGTTTGTGGCAGCATGTCTAGGGAAGTATGTTGTCCACTTCACGTGAATGAGCACCATATGGTCGTGGTGCAAGATTTTGGTGAAGAAGCTTGACCTTGTGGATGCTTTTCAACGAGATTTGCATCCAGGTGGCATCCATACAAGGGTTTGCTACCATGTTCGAGATGGATTTAGAACCGATCTATTTGCAAGGAGCATTTGCGTAGTACTATTCGGGCCTTGGTATTTCGGTCTCGCTGTTTGCGCCAATCCTAAAGGAAATGAACATGCAGAAAGGTACTTTAGGGCGGTGTTAAATATGGCTCGTGCAATGTTGAAAACTTCGGAGATGAATAATGATAACAATAATGATAATGATAAAAATAGTAATGATAATAATGATAATAATAATACGAATCATAATAACAATAATAACAATAATAATGATAATGATGATAGTATTAATGATAATAATGATAATAACAACAATGATAATGAAAATAATGATAATAATAGTAATAATAATAATAATAATAATAATAATAATAATAATAATAAT
Source organism: Pyramimonas parkeae (assembly GCA_018697155.1). Classification (NCBI taxonomy): domain Eukaryota; kingdom Viridiplantae; phylum Chlorophyta; class Pyramimonadophyceae; order Pyramimonadales; family Pyramimonadaceae; genus Pyramimonas; species Pyramimonas parkeae. Next base: position 318 of record NHOP01000333.1, on the reverse strand, counting down.
GATAATAATAATAATAATAATAATATTGATAATAATAATAATGATAATAATAGTGATAATGATAATAATAACAATAACAATAATATTAACAATGATGATGATGATAATAGTGCATCCCCTCATTCGGGGGATTGGTTCGAGAGGGGAGACTCTGCGCTCTCCCATGCCCAGCCACGGGCGCTTCCCCTACTTGTTGTCAAGTGCGGTATATCCACACCTTGGTGTGGAGCACCGGGGCAGATTCAAAGTGGTGGCCACACCGCCTACCCCGAGTTCCTTGTAAGTTCAGTCGTGACTAGCGGGGAATCAATTGTATCT
>NHOP01000332.1:0-16337 GCA_018697155.1 Pyramimonas parkeae | reverse complement strand
CCATGGCCCGTGCACAAACGAGCACATGGGCGAGGCGGAGGGGGTGTTGGGTGAAGCTGTAGATGCACCTTGCTGTCGTACACTTGCTTTGCAAAATAAGCGAAGTCGTTGTTCTGGTGCAGTTGCTGTGATTGCGAGGGTTGCACGCGATTGCGGGTTAAGTTCCCGTAGCACAAAGTTGTGTTGCAGATGCGCGGATTGTTTTTGCATGCAGTTGTCGATTCCTGTATTGTGTGTTTTTGGATAGCAGACCTCGGGAAGTGTAATGTTGTGATTGTGTCCTTGGTTGTTTCAGGTGTAACTGTTGTAATTGTGAGATGGCATCAGATGCCATCGCAAGCGATATCATGATGGATTAAGTTTGGATCAAAGAAGATAATCGTATGTTATTGTCCGAGTTTTCGCTTGTGATTGTACATGTGTGTATTTGTGTGTTCGTGCGTGTGTGTGTGTGTTCGTGTGTGTATGTGTGTATGTGTGTTGCAATAGCTATCGCCCTAGAAGCGGTTTCGGTGTTCTTAGGTAGGGAAGATCATGCAACGATGTAAGAGCTGTATCCCTGTTTCACTGTAGTATCGTCGGGATGCCTTCCTCTGCAATGGCTGGCACTAGGCAAAGCGCCAATCCGCAACTTCTCGCTACCAAGAGGAGCTCAATGTAGACTTGTTGAAATGCCTCCTTCCACAAGACAATGCTCCACCTCAACATCAGCAAGTCATCACGGTTTCTAGCAGCATTTGGCGCGCTCCGCTCGAAATCGCTCTCCTACCAGCCTTGCTCTTTGGTCTCGCCGCGTATCACAGGGCCCACAGCGCCCCTGCACCCGCCGCCGCGCCACCTGAAGGCGACCAGGCGGCGGGTACGGCGGGCGCCAGCTCGGAGCGGAAGAAGCAGACGGTGCGCGTGCTGCTGCTGCAGCTGGAGGGGGCGCTCGGGGCGCGCTCCAGCCTTGCGGACTTTGAGCACGAGCAGGAGGGCAACTGTTCTTGGCTCCTCATCGGAGAAGCGGGTGAGCTTGCAACGGGAGGGACGATTTCTTGAGACGGTAGAACCATGGCGCATGGCTAAAATCCCTGGCTGACTTTGACGGTTTGAATCTGCTCCCCGCCAAGACAAGCGCTGTCCATGGGTGTTGCCAAATCCGCGCTTCTTTTGTGATTCCTGCGGCGGAACCCACCCGCCATACGAGTCCACAGTGAACCCGCGAATTGTCTTCAGAAACCACACATCGCAACTCAAGGCATGGACTCTTTGACAGGGAACTTTGCAGTTTTCTAGATCATGAAACAACAGGTTACCGCTTCACACTGTGTAGGAGAACGCGTGGTTCATTGTTGCTTGAGGCCACATTCTTGGCTGGACTGTGTTGGTCAAGCGGGTGGAGCGGTGAGAGCTGCTGTAGTGCTAGCTGACCCGCCTTCTCCCTCCATGAGTTGCATTCGACAAGCCAGACCCCAGTTTGCGTGCAATCAAGCCGGACCCGTGTTTTCCTCAATTGCATTTCATTGATTTCAAATGTAGCGTTGCTACAACCTCGTTCATACCCATAAGAAGGACGTGTGTGTGTGCAGTCATCGAAGTCATCAAAACAGTCATAGAAGGACGTGACATACCGGTATCGCAGACACACTTTTGTGGGCGTTGGTGTTGCGAGCTACCAGCGTAAATGCGGCATAATTCGAGTTTAAGATTACGGTTATGACATAAAGCGCACTAAGGCAAAAATCCAGCTCCAGTAACGGAATTGCATGGCCTGGAGTAAGACAAAAGATGCGTTCGAACTCCTTGTCCGAATGCTCATGCGGAGATATGTCTCAAATTTTGCTTGCGGAGCTGCAGGCAGGCGAGGATATAGGGCGTTGGTCTTCTTGATGGTTCTACACTACTTGGTCTTGAGCTTGGATCTACCGATGTTGCTGACTCGACCTTGTGGCGTTTTTCCTCCATATCATGGAAAGTCCCTGAAACTCACGTGCACCACCACGTCCCTTTCATGTTGCCTCCAACGCAACCACACTCGGGGCGAGGTGAGCCTCGAGGACTGTAGATGGGAACAAGTGGAGCCTGATCATCTCCGAACAAATCAGCGTTCAAAGTGTCCAAGGAATGAAAGCGCGCCTGAGTAAAATACGACACGGTGCGGCAGGCGTGCGTGTTGGGAAGCCGCTGGCACGGGAACGCGTGGCGGAGGTGGTGCACAGCATGGTTGAGCTGGAGCTGTGTCAAGATCCCGAGACCCTGCTCCTGATGCTGCACGTGCTGGATGATTTGCTCAGCTGCGGAAGGCGTGAGTTTACGGATTGGCAGCAGTCCTTGCAGGTAAGACGTCGCGCTTCCGCTCTTGTCAATACTGTTCGCGCATGATGACGCATAAAAATAGTAAGTGCGCGAGATCTTGCCCTGTGTATGCATTCTGACAAGTTGACGTAATTAAGCGACAGTAGCCGAAACCAACACTGATTCATGTGAACGTGCTACAATGAGGAGACGATCAGACAAGGATCGCTCAATATGGCCCCTTGAATGTTTTGAGTTGTGTCACATGGTGAACGCATTTCGTGCGGTGGTGGAAATTTAGCAACTGACTCTGCGGAATCGGCGTTGATGCCCGATGGGTGAAGGGCCTGCCCCTGCACGCGTACATCACGAATGGACCTGCCGGGCTGGCTGCGTATGGACGTGCCCCTGCAGGCGTGGCTGACGGACGCGCACATCTTGACGCAACCCAAGGTGGCGGGCATCTTCGACCGCCTGCCTGACGACGCCTCCATGGGCTCCAGCGATGTGGAACTAGAGGATGTGCAGGAGGAGAGGGCGCAGGAGGAGGACGTGGACTGGGAAGTGAAGGGGTGCCAGAAGGCCAGGCCACGCTGGCTGGTGCTGGAGCGCGCTTTCTTAACGTCGCTCTGGCGCGCGTCCCAGGTGTGCAAAGGCACCCACTTAGATTCTTCGTGTACTACAAGGGAATGCATCAGTACGGATTCATGCTGCACATCAGCCTGAATTCATCACATGCGTCTAGTGGGAGCAATTGCACTGCAACTTGGAGCCGTTGCTGTCATGCAATTATGCCATGTGGTCCTCTGGCACTCCCGAAACTGTCCCACTACAATCCAGGCCATATGTAGAGCTTCTCGCATTGATTTGTTGGTGTGTGGATAGCTTTGTCTTCCGCGAGCTAAAGAGAGCTTGCAAGCATTTGTGTTGAGTTTCAACCCTAGAGGTGATGTTCTGGAACTCAATCAGTTGTGTCATTAAGGTAGCTGCTTGCTCCATGCCTGTGGGACCCAAAGCAGTTGAGGTATAAGGTTCGGTGCTTGATGAGCATTATTCGCACGACTCGAACGCGCAACAGCATCTCAACATGGGAGGTCCGGATTGACTTGTACGACGGATCTCGCGTCAGGTGTACATCAACAAGCGTCTTGTTTGCTCTGCTGCTTTCTCGATTCGATTCCAACCCCTGCCTCTGGCACGCGCACACACATACACATGCACGCACACATCCCTCTCTGTGCAACCTGCGTTACTGTCTCTGTTCAGGCGGTGTACTTCAAGGGCATGCCTCATCGCGCACTGCCACCCCCAGAGTCCCCGTTCTCGGTGCTTTTGGCGGACGTTCGCAAGCTGTGCACGCATCGCTACAAGCCCGTGCGGCAGTACGCGCAGCCCGTTCTGGAGAGGTGCCTCAAACGCTTCCCGGTTGCGGCGAAGCCATGTCTGTCGCCGCTGCTGCAGGCGCTGGCAGCCCCTGTGGAGGACGGCGCGGAGGAGACGGCGCTCGGTGCGCGACGAGGAGGCTTTAGTACCTAGAGCTTAATTGGTCGCGCTTTTGTTTAACTTGTGCTTCCTATCTCCGAGACGTATATTTGCGCAAGCAGGCGTACACATACGCGCAAGCGTATGTGAAGGTTTGTTGAGTACAGGCGGCACCGCCTATGCATTGCATTGTGCATGCAGATGACAACCATCACCTTGCTGCATTCTCCGCGATGCGTGCCCTTGGCTTCTATGCTTCCCGATGCGCGGTTTACATGTTTGACCCTGGCCGCAGAATATCATGCTCACCTTGTAAAGTAGAAGATTTTGGAGTGCGACGCAGACCATGACTCCCCGCGCCGCTGGTAGTGTAGGGGTGGTTTCTCTACAGATGTACACTTGTTGGTAGGAGAGAGAGTGCGGTGCCGCACACCTGACGTTCGCGGCGTGGAGGCGCGCTGTCTTGCTCAGGCGCGTGCGCGGCGCTGTCGGGCCGCGGCTTGTCTCGGTACACCATCCGCTCCGCCTCCGCGCTCTCGGAGGTGATGCTCACCATCATGGGCACCTCCCACCACAGCACCGTGCGCGGCCAAGGCGCCGTGTCCGAGCTCTTCATGGCCGTCGCCCTGCGGTTTGCCACCGTGGTGAGTCGCCGGTTACTCTTGGGAGCTCGCTTGCAAACCGACAATCTCCAAGCATGCATCATGCGGCATGCGATTGAGGCAGTATTTCAAATGTCGAATCTTGGCGGTTGAGTCGGCGTTTTTTCGTGTTGCTGTAATTTCCGCTGGCATCATTCTGGTGGATGTAGCATGGCTTTATATTGTTTAGACCTTTCCCTGTTTAGAGCAGTAAGAGGATCCTGAGATTCGTGGGCACCCGCTCTGATAATGGCACCGAGAAAGAGACGCCGCCACACCTTGCGCAGGTAGGGTGATATAGATTGGACGTTTATTCAGAGGGACAACGCCCACAGGCACAGGTCCACTTGGATAGGGAAGAGGTTCGTCTTTTTCCTTGTCCAGTCCCGCTGTGGAAACTTTCGCGTAATCCCCAAGATGATGAGAGGATTGTGGCTTTTCCTTGTTGGTAGCATGCTTCCACTCTGGATAGACCCGTATCCAGGTGCTTGCAAATTTGCCTACTGACGACCGCCCCTGCATATTGAGTGAAGCTTTGAAAAGTTCGCTGTTTTTAAGTTCTTTCACGAGCGCGTAACAACATGCTGCCGTCCCAATCCTTGGCGATGTGAGTGTAGCCAAACAACAAGACTCACGCGGAGCACATCTACTTCCTATTCAGCAACATACACATCGCCACCAATTAAAGCAAACTCTTGAAGGGACTGAATGAGTTTTTTTTGAGTCGCACTGGAATCTAAAGATGCGTGCTCAGGACTTGCCGCCCTATATTTATATGCTTGCTTGGTTGTGTGTTTCAGGTGTTCTCAGTGGAGCCGGACGCCAGCGAGACGATTGCAAAGACCCGCTCCGCCCTCATGGATATGCTGAACGACAACAACGGCGGCACCCCCATGCATTGGCGGTGCGCCCACCACTCAGCCATTGGCACACGCTACGGAAGTGCTGTACGTCGGAAACGTGTTCTCTCCCCAAATCAATGGATGGTTTTGTTCGTGGAAACCAGGCGACTTGGGGGACGTCTCAATTAAAATGTAGTGTATTTGAGCATTTCTCAGACTCTCAGAATCGTCCAGGCTGGATATTGCTTGTTGATTCACAAGTTTCCCGTTCAGGCGCACCCGGCGCTGATGTGGGTGTTGTCGCCTGACCTTGTCATAGAACAAATCCATTGGGTCCGTTGTGCTGTCAAAAAAATGTTGATTCGCTATCTCCTCAAGTGGCTTCATTCATTAAGAGCGTTCACCGTCGCCTTTGATTATTGACTGTGATCTCATTTCTTGCAGCCTGCTCCCATCAAAATGATCATTTCCCATGGTGTGATCACACACCATCCATATTCTGGGTTAGTGCAAACAACGCGGTTTCTCTGTGTCTATATTGATGGGTAGTGATCACCATGCAATTACAGCGGCGACCATAAGGGACTTGCCCTCTTGACGCCCATGCACATTATTTCTCAATAAAGAAATGCGCGCAGCGGAGCAATGCGCGTTTGACCTTATCTGCAGACTGCACCGAACTATTTTCCTTACACAGTTGCAGACTGTAGCATGCCATCATTTTGGCATGGCTTCCCGTCGCATGGATACTATACCTACATATAGCCCTTGTTTCGTCTCTGCGAATGCGCACTAGATCTCCGCAGTCCTGACGACTTTCCCAGTCACCAATCTGCTTTTTCAATTTCTCTCCAGGATAATCGTTGTTTTCCGAGCGCAGGCGCGCACGTGCTGGTTGCTATATCTGCTGAATGGCTGGGAGCAACTAAAACCACTGCTTGTTCACCCTTTTGTCTTTCACTTTTCGTTGCTGCCGCTGAGACTTGCGCGTGCTTGTGTCGGGGAGCCAGGTACACTCTCATGGCCAACACGCTGCTGCTATTCCTGCTCCGCCCGTGGCAGTTCTCTGCTGAGGAGGGCTCCCTGCTGGCCCGCCACGCCCTCAAGAACACCTGCACCGAGCTGGTGTCTCTGCGCCCACTCGCCATTGCCATGCTGGTGATGATGCTCAAGCACGCGCGCCCCGGCTCGCGCCACCCGCCCGCAGGCCAGGCCGGGAGCTGGAAGCCATCAGTGCTGCCCCTGGAGCCGCCCAAGAAGGATGCTCACGCGGCGGAGGCTGTGTGCGCGGTGGGTAGTTTTGTTCGTTCACCTTCTGGCGTGCAACCGAGCGCGCTTGTCCTGCTCTCAAAGGTGGCGTGGCTTGGAGCCCATTAATGGACGAAGTGGATCCTACAGGCTGTGTGTAGCGCCATGGAATTCCTAAAAATGATCCGTTGGCTTGGCTTTGGCTGCTTGGTCAGTCTGATCCAAAACTGATTGCGAATGCATTATGATGGTTAGCGTCCCTTGTTCATTAGTAAGTGATATTGTGGATTGTTATACAACGTTCATTGTAAATACTGCTCTGAGGTGAAATGGTGCTCACAACGTTCCAAAAGCAACCACTGCAAACATATTACACTGGAATCCATGTTCGAATAAACTTCTCATGGAACAGCTCAGGTAGAATGTCTTCCCGACCCTTGAAAGGGGTTCTTGTCCCAGTGTGCAGGCATTGTGCACGGAACACAAGGACATCTTGTGAAATTATGGATGTTTTGGATTCTTGACTCAAGCATCGATTCCTGTCACTGAGATGGGTATCATGGTAATGTCCCAGCGTACTTGTTGGTTAGTTTTCATGAAGAAGCTCGTGTCTGGCAAGCTGACAGTCATGGCCCTTGCTGATGCCTCTCTCTTCTACACACTACAAAGAGCGGACATCGCAAGCGCTAAACAAACCCTAGTCCCGTCCTCGGCCACGGATTTAAACCGCACAAAACGGGGAGTTGAATCCTCTCCGTGCTGTCTGCATACTTTGCAATGCAAGCACGCTTCGCCCGGTTACTTCTGCAGGCGGTCCGAGAGCAGCTCACTCAGGAGACGATGAAGCAGCTGGTGGACACGCTGGCGCTGAACCACTCCCAGACTAACAGCGGTGCAAACGGCTACCAATCCAGGCAACTAGGTGGGTAGAGCGGCCAGGGTGCTCGTTGTTTTATGCTACCTCGCCACGAAGGCGCGAGAAAGGCTAGGCGCATGATTGCTTTGATCAAATTGTGTACTTTCCTGCATGTACCATGGATCGCCGATTCTCATTGTGAGTGTATTGCCCTGGGATAGCCCTTTGCCACCCAGCGGATCTGATTCACCCAACGATGAGAAACGCAGATAGCCTTGTCAGAGTGATTTCACTTTTTCGATTAGCAGACCGTGATTAGCAGACCGTCTGGTGATGGTGCACCCATAGCATAATGGTAGGATTGCCGTGCTTCTGCGGAGATGGTATTCGGTCTGACGCGCTTGGGGACAAGCGTCAATTAGGCCACTGGAGTTGATGTAAACAAAGGGAGCCATGTTTTCCCCTTACAAACCCGCCTCTCGCAATAACTACGGTGTCACCTCCTCGATCACAATGCGAGGCGGCGAGATGCAACAGTGTTGCCCATCTTGGAACGGTAAAGGCATCTGTGGGTGGATATGCCATACACTCATGTGAAGGGCTGTTCACTCTCTCTCGGAGGTCTCTACATCGCAGTCATGTAACTGCCTGGTTCTGGTTGGTGTGAAAACTGTTTGCTCTGAACCCTTATTGAAACATCCGTATCCAACGTCGTGTATACATTCAGATCATGCAGGAAAATATATGTGTGATAAATGCACATACGTCCAGTAGCTGCACTCTCGCAGCAGCAATGACAGTGAATGTTTGATGTTCTGATGGTTGCCCTTTTACAAGGCCAAACCTCTACACAGATGGCGGCCAACATTTGCCGCCAATGCATTTACACAATGCACATGACACAACAAAGTGTTCCACACGAATGGATAGGTATCCTTGTTATTGGTGAATTCTCTTAGTTTTGAAGCTTGTTGTCCAATGGCTCTTCCAGTGATTTGGAGACGTCTGAATGGAGCCACTCTCTCCTTGACAGCTGGCGCCTGTCAGGCAGCCAAGTGCAAGCTGAAATCTCATGATTCCCCTTGTAGTGATGGTGCACCCTCATAATCATGGTAAGATTGTTGTGTTGTCATATTTTCCAAAGCAAGCGACGTTTTTGCCGTCCGTGTATGGCCGCAAGAGCCGCAGCATGTCTATTTGCTAATCCAAGCCATTGTCAAGGATTATACACATGCTTCCACAATCAGCAAATCAAGTGTGCAACACACTTGTGACTTGGGTGATACTTCAAAAAACGAGACGTGAATGTACTCAGAAATCTGTAAGATGACATGGCCGTAAATTTGTTGCGTTGTATAAGGGCTGAGGATGTGAATCTCATGCGAGCCTTCCAGGACAGTGCAAGTCCTCACTCACTTGAAGGTATCACTATCCAGGGTGCTGGTGCATCTGGCGATAAGCAAAGCACGTCTGCTTGTTCAGGTGGAGTGTGACTGCTGATGAAGCCTGGTGAATCCGACTCTTGCATCTGGCACCGCTTCCGGCCAATATGGTTGTTTGTTGAATGTTCGCTTGCACATCATCCTGCACGATTCCAGCGAGATTGGTCAAGCTCCAATGGTCACCAGCTTGTTCGCGTTCTCCCACTGCCCTCCTTTTCCGCCTCGTCTTTGAAGAGCGGTGTTTGTTGTTATGTTTTTCTTTGCGGTACCCCCTCTCTCCCATCCTTCCCCTGTGCATGCGCGTCTGACGCCTCCCGCATCTCGGCCCAGGCGGGGACACGGTGAACCACGCGGTGAAGATGGCCATGGCGTCCGCGCGCGAATGGCCGCGTAACAAAACCTCCACCGGGGCGGTGCAGAGCAGCTCGTTTACGATGGCACATGCCCGTCTCTTCAAGCAGCTAGCCAAGCTGGACCTGCGCGCGGTGCTGGGAGCGCTCAAGCAGCCGCTTGAGGAGGCGTGCGCATGCAAGGACCGGCCCCACCAGATCATTGCCGCGGAGGCCTTCGCGGGTGAGGAGCCCTTTTAGTCCCAAACCCCTTGTTGACTGCTACGTGGATGGAGCGGATTGATGAGCCAGAGCCCAGTCTTGCCAGGTGCGGTGGCTTCGTTTATCGTCTGATTGGGAAGCGGTGTGTGTATGGTTGGAGCACTTGAGCCGCGTCTTTTTTCAAACCGTGGCTCAGCGGGGTGTACAGAGTGCGAAACGACCTTTGGAATGGCACGGGCCTCTATGCAGGAGAGGTGACTGGGCGAGCTTGTAGCTCCATGTGAGTTTAAGCCCCTCCTGCACCAGGGCTGACTGAGCCAATACAGATTGCTGCCATTTGACAAATTGATGTAAGCAGTTCAATTTGGTGAGTCGGAACGGTCTCTCGACCATGTTCATTGAGCCGCCCAGCCAGTATTTTATGGCGGGAATCGCATCCTCATTTCTAGAGAAAGAATCACCTATTTTATCTGCCAAAGTGTCCGGAGAAGACACACGGTAGCGGTGGTTACAGGTGCAGGCATGCTTCGTGTGGATTGATAACGATGCAGTCGAGAATTGGGTCCTAATTGGTGATGCAAGTTGTTGATGTATTATGCCAAGTTGAATCTTCAAGGATGAGATGGATTGCGCTTGTGGATTTCACAGACAAGAAGTGCCACCTACAGAATCAGTGCCTGAGGCCGGCGAACTCTGTCCTATTAGTCAAGTCAGCGAGAGCCTGCAGAATGGGTACGGTTGCATGCGTCTTCCATGTGTTCGCAGATATGGACTCGTTTTTCAATGGAGTGAGCGCAGGGTGATGTACAGCTCACGACATAGCAGCTGTTTTCTGTGTGCTTGGAAGCATTAGGAGCAACTGTTGTGCTCAAGTGATGGTGTGCGTGTTGACGGGCCTGGATGTGCAGGTGTGCTGCGTGCTGTTGACGTTCCCCTTGCGGAGCTACCGGAATGGGAGGAGTGGATGAAGCCGCTGCTTTTGCGCACCATCCTGGACGTGCCCTACGAGAACCTTAGCGAGTGGATTGTGGCTGTCCAGTACGCGGTGCGCGGCTAACACTCCGTGTATATGCATACTTTTCAACCACCACCCTAAGTGCCAGCACTGCCAGTGCTGTCGGCAACCAAGATCCCCACCTATTCAGTGCCCCTTGTGCCTGCCATGCATTGTCCTGCGGATGTTTCCACCCAGCAATTTCTGATCGCTCCCATACTCGACAGAGAGCTCTATCAGAATCTCTCTGCGATGGATTGCATGCGACGCTAACCGCAGAGTTTCACACTCCGTGATCAGTTTGCCCAGGTTCCGAGCAAGGAGTGCCGATCGCAGTCTCATGTAGGGCACTGATGTGTTGCGTCAGACATGGACCCAGGAGTGGAGCGTACAGTCTTGTGCGCGTTGTGGGGCGGCTTCAACAACCCCACCAGCGACAATCTGTCGTCAATTTATCGAAGATAGCGTATTGCTTTAAAGACATGGCTTGTTGCTGAATGGGCAGAGTTTCGTGCGCGCTAGACCTGCAAGGCAAGGTCGACCCAAGCACCTCCACTGTGGTTGAACGCGGAGCTGATCACTCGAAATCTGTCGCGCGACGCACACAGGAAGAGGATCGTGCCCATCCAAATATTCATCAGCAGCAGCATTTTGTATTCCATACTTGGTCCTGGAGGCTCCTTCCTCTGCTTGATGACCACACTTGGAAGGTTCAAGTGCAGGTGGCGGCATACTCCCCAGCCGGAGCCGAGCTGCGCTCTGCAATCACGACTGCCCTGACAGCTCCGGTGCCGCCCGGTTCCCCAAGCATTCTGGAGGCCAAGGTACGTCTCAAACACTGCAACCAGCAGAACATAACTTGTTTTGCAGCTGATGGTGATGAGCTTCTTGAAATTATCTACAATATGCTCAGAAGTGTGACTGTAACTATGCACTACATCAAGTGTTGGTGTGCACCGTATATGGATCGCACTTGAAAGAGGTGGCAAGTCGGATGCATTGAAGTTTGCTGCTGTGGATAGACAGATAACAAGCTAGTGTGTGGAACCTCCAGGTGATTGGTGGACTAGTGTCCTCTATTGCCCAGTGCGAGTAAACCTATATGCTCATTTTGCAAATTGGGAATTTGAATCAATCCGTAGCCCTCGAGCGACAAGACTTGGATGAATATACCAGAACATAGACAGACGAGCTTAGCTTTCTTGTGTCTTCCATTCTGGTCAAGTATCATTGCCTTGTAGGTGGTTTGAGAGAGGCTTGCTTCAGGTTTGGGTAAAGGGATTTTCGAAAGATGGCACCAAGGTTACTATGTACTAGTGCTCATTTGAATATGCCGGTCCATGAAGCATGGACTTTTGACCAGCCATTTCTCTGCTCTGGAACCTGTAGAAAATATGCACGAAAGTGCCGTTCAGTTTCTAGGAAACTAACGCAACCCAGAGCGCGCCTGTTTCTGCCCGTGCGGCTCGCTTGACTTCTTTATATCTAGTTTTCCCTTTCGGAACGTACGCCACGTTGATTTCATAAGTTGGTGTGCGGTGGTTGATCCCGGCAGCGGCTGGTGTTCTTGGATGCTGCCATAGTGGAGATGGCGTCGCGCCCTCCCGAAGAGGAGTTCTCCCTCATGCTGTTGACTGAACTCGACAAGCACTTCGAACATCCCTCGCGGCAGGTGCTAGTCCCCATTGTCAGCTTCTTTCCTCTGTTTTTTCGGGAGGACAGTCTATTGTCCTGCTCATGCGAGGGATATATGCGAGTCGGGAGCACTCCACCAGCGATATCAGTGCTGAGTGGTGCTGCCACGGATCCCGAAAAGAACAAAAACAAAACAAATAAAAACAAAACAAAAACAAACAAACAAAAACAAACAAAACAAAACAAAAACACACAAACAAACAAAACAAAACAAAAAACAAAGTTGGGGCTGGAACGCGATTTCACCTTGGCCAGTTTCTGATGACGGCTTGTATTTTCTTTCACTGGAGTTCTGTCGGACAGGAGACTTGGAGACTCCAGTCACATCAAATCGGACGGGATGTTCTAGGGTACGGGGTTGATATTGAGACCCCTATTGAAGGTTGCTTGCTTGCAACTAGTCAACTCTTTCAGCGCGATTAGTAACGTGCGGACCATTCCAGCGCTGTGAACTTGAACGACGTTGTTGATAACTGAGGGCGAGTTAACCTCGGCCGCAATGGAAGCCACCGAGCAGGAGCCAAGTCACACGCTCCGTCACACGCACCCACCCTGACTTTCAGTGCTGTGCTTTTGTCCTGGTGATTTGAAGACTCAAGCAACAAGCCAGCTGGCGGTTGCAGGTGCGCGAGGAGACGGCGCGGTGCTCTGCGCTGCTGGTGGGGACGCTGGCCCAGCCCAACGGCCGATTCCCGTCGGAGGCTCCATGCATCAGCGGACCCCACCTTTCAGACACGCTGCAAGCGGTGCGTGGAGACTACGCTGCAATCGCACGGGGGACAGCTCGCCGTTGCTGTTGTTGAGCCTGATTCTCCCAGAAAACTGTTTGAGAAATTCAGATGTATCCGCGCTTTGACCAGGGAAATTGGCGCGTTGTGCAGGGAATATCCCCCGCATGTTCAAAAGGTCACAACTGTATGACTTGAATCTATAGGAGTTGCACTGCAAGCACCCCCGCCACAGACGTTGTCATTTGACAGGCCACAGGCTTGCGGCACCAAGGGGAAGTTGAACCTGCATTCAATCATCGACAGATCAGAGGTGCTATTGCTCGTTCTCAGCGTGATGAACTGTGTTTGAGATTGTGCTGCCCCTGCAAAAGTCTCACACTGAACCCGGCTTGGATTTGGCTGGCACCGCGAGCCGTGCTCGGCAGGCGCTGACTTCCTTTTTGGAGAAGCTCGTGAAGAACGCCGAAGACGACGCCACCCTCATTGCCAAGGGCAAGGACGTGCCTGGGGTGGCTGCAACTACAACTACGTCCGGTGGGGGAGTGGACTCCATGCAATCAGGCGGCGGCGACCGATTAGATTTCAACGCTGGCCCCAGCGACCAAGGGTGAGCACTTTTCTTTGCACCTGAGCATGAACTGGATTGTTAGGGCTAGGGCTCATCATGAATGACTGGTTGCGGGCTATCCTCCAGACCGTTCTGTACCATGCTTGCATTTGGTTTCCGACGCCCTTGCGAACGTGTTCTTTTGTGAGAACATGTCCATGCTACATCAACACGCACAGCATGATGTTGCCTAGTGAAGGAGGTTCCTGGAATCAGCGGCACTCGTTGCGAGATGGCTCTGGCATTATCGGGCTTGCCCTGGTGATTTGGGCCGGGCAGGGTGGACCCGGAGAGCGCAAAGTACAAACTGGCGCAGGCTCGCTTCGAAACCGTGCTGTCGTTTCTGGTGTACCTGGTCAAGGCCCAGGACGCCTGGTGGGTGCTGCCCACGGTGGTGCAGCTGCTGGGGCCGCTGCTGCGCGTGCAGGAGGTGCCCGACCCCGACTTCAGCAACGCCGCCAAGCGCACGCTCGCCTACATAAAGTACCTCCCCTGGCCGGCGGCGCTGCTCTCAGACGTGGCCGAGGTGCTGCAAGCCACCGCCCGACACCCGCTGTGGCACACGCGCGCAGCTACCATCAACTACATTCAGGTGCCGAACACTTGCAGGGATGATTTTTGGAGTTCGGAGGCTCACTCTTCCGGAAGGTGTTCCGGTAGAAACTATATGCAGATGCAATGCCGGAGTTCTCTGTGTTTATGAAGGCCATTCTCCGTATCCATATGTTTATCAGGCTATGCTTCTCTTCCTGTTGGGAGTCATGCGAGCCTTCCGGGTTGTTGCGCAGGTGTACGCCTACCGCCACATTTTCATGCTGGAGGCTTCCGTTGCAAAGGGCATCCGAGACACAGTGGTGGATCTGCTCGAGGACCCGCAACTGGAGGTGCGACAACTCGCGGCAACCACCGTGTCCGGCCTGTTGCGCTCCGCCGGGCAAGACTTCCTTGCTTCCATGCGCGACACCAGCATCTCCAAGGCGAAAGCTGTGCAGGTGAAGCTCGTTTTGTTGTTTTCAATATATCTTTGCTTGGAACTGAAGAAATAGAGGCATCTGGCACATGTTCTGTGAGATGCGATTGGCGAGCATGGGAGTTGTCGTTGTGGAGACGGATATGAAGTCTTGTTGTATCAGGTTCTTGGTTGGATCAGATTCTTGATGTCGTCAGGTTCGAAACGCGGGTACCTTATTGTTTTAAACATCGGCAACTGAGTGCATAACATGGGTGCCAGCACTTGTTCGGTCGCTCCTGGGGTTGTGCAAAAGCTTAGTGCGATCCATCCGCAACTCCACCTCAGAGAACTTGTGGGCATCTCCGACCCTGCAACTGTTCCTTTGAATTTTTGTTGGTTCTTGTATTGGTCTACGCTTCTGCTGTATTTCCTGGATGCATCTGCGCTTGATGTAAGTTTGGTGTAGTCGTTGCTCACCATTGCCCATGCTGTTAATGCCACTGTGAATCACGTACCAAGTCGTGATATACGGTTATCAAAACGTTTATTCACTTTGCAGGCGGAGACGATGCGCGAGCGGAAGCGGATGCGCACGCTTCGCCGGAATGGCAACGCCTCTGATCCTCCGCCCACATCGACGCCTCCCAGCATGACCCTGGCCCAGCGCCACGGCCCTATCCTAGGCCTTGCAGCCCTCATCATGTCCAGTCCGTATGACGTTCCGGCATGGATGCCCGACGTCCTCATCTGTCTTGCTGGAGCGTCGCAAGAGCCCCCACCAATCCGTGATACCGTTGTCAAAACTGTTGCAAATTGGAAAAAGACACACCACGACACGTGGACACAGACACGCGCCGCCTTCACAGAAGAACAGTGGGACGCTTTTCATGACCTCTCCGTGTCTCCTTCGTATTTTGTGTAAGAATAGCTAAAAGGAACAGTTAACATTTTCCGACTGACCATTGCACTAATACACAAACAACACAAACTTATGAGTTGAGGTCCTCGAATGCAATTGGTACCTGGCAGAGGGTCGATGTTGAGATCAGGCTGTACAGGTGGCTGAAGGACCAAAGCACCACGACGGGTTGCCTCCAGTTGATTAGGTAGGCTTGTATTCGTCAAAGGATTACAACTTGCAGTTAGAGCGTCCTTGGGAATGCGACGAGCTGAGAAGGTGCTTGAATCGTTGTTTTGCTTTGCATGAGTGTGCGTGGTGAATTCAGCAGTTGCCAACCGACAACAACTCGGCGAACACTCTGCCCGATAACTTGCTGAATTACTTGCTTGCACACAGGAATGTAACAACAAAAACTGGTTGTGGAGTTGCAAAATAGCATGACATTCATAAAAAATGGTTTGTAAACGAAAAGCATCATGCCAACAAAAGCCTCTTTGTTGTATCTGATACATGAATGCCTAAGGGAGTGTCACCTTTTGAAGTTTGTGAGAGTGGTTTCTATACGCCCTGCATCATGGTTGATCATTTCCATTCAAAGCTCAAACCCATACCAGCTCAATGGATCCATGATAAAGAGAACAGTTTTGCGATATGCGTGCAAAGCAATGCAGTTTTGTGTTTGCGCGAGTCTGCTTAGCCTGAGTTTGAAGCAGACGAGCAAGACTTTCAGTATGCTGGACCATAAGCAGAATGCGGACGGCTGACACCAAGGCGAACACATGTTCTTTTTGGTTGTTCCGTGCTGCACGAGAGTCCACATCATGTGTTGTGGCTTTCGCTTGATTTTTTTTGCACACACAACAAAACGCGTGGCCTCTGCCTTGTAGTGGCTGGAAGCTGTTCGAACTCTGCATTTTGACAAACCCCGGCCGAGCTGTTGAGCCTTCATTCAAATTTGGTGCACATGAAGCAGTAGCATTCTATTTTGGTCGGTGCGCTCTCTTGTCAGGCCCTCAGTCGTCGCGTCTGACGAAGACTCTCAATCGCGCGGTTCCGCAGAATGATGTTATCACATCTCTGTAATTCACCTTTAAACTACGACATGGACCTAAATTCCT
>NHOP01000331.1:0-16373 GCA_018697155.1 Pyramimonas parkeae | reverse complement strand
ACCAACCCCCCAGGCAAGCAAGCACAGAACCACCACAACGAAGTCAGGCTCATATGTCGGGGTTTTGGAAAAAACGTTGTTTGTTGCTTCTCGGAGAACTAGGTTGGTGATCGTGTTGAGGTCAAACAAAGGCCTTGAGGTACAATGCGGTTGGATTCAACAGATGGCGTCGTTTTCCAACGCCGAGGGACGCTTGCGCGGACATCACCCAAAGATGAACCTTGGATCTGCAGCGAGCGCAACGTCATCCAGGAGATTGGTGTCCGAGTATCTTTGTAGGGTGGAGTGGCACGAGTGCTGTTCTGTGAATACCAAAAGATTGCAGGCCACGCACAGATGTAGACGTGGGGAGCAAAGCAGTACACGACCAGTTCGACACTTGTCAAAACTTTGTCCAAATCTAGCACTTCGAGTATGATCAAGGGCAAACAAAGCATGAATACAACTCGGAACGGTTCATTACGCGTTCTGCAGTAACTGGATCTGACCTTCGCTCATCAGCACCGGACAACCGCGATCAAGTTCATGTAGCACGATGCTTAGGCGCCGTGCAGTGCATATGGTAACCCAAAAATCCATGCATCGGGAAAAGGGCATGTCCTCATACATGCACAAGATCCGGCCTTTGTGCAATCCATCCGCAAGCTTGGACTGCGGACGGATCATGGCGGGCTCGGACCGAATCAACCAGAGCAACACTACATGCACTCTGACCTGGTAGTCCAGCCCGCCTTGCGCCGTGACATCCCTGGTGCAGTAGCGCACAACGCAGTCCCGGTCCGCATTGGAGCGCTTGATCTACAATCAAACCCATCCTCAACCGTTTAAAGAGCAAACAACTTAGCTCAACAAAAAACATGAAGAGATACGTAGGAACACATGCAAGCGAGCCTGAAACGCGTTTACCCAGAGAACGACAGGGAACACTAAAGTGTGAAGTAGGCGCTTTGCCCAGCGCGTTTGTCATTTCCCTTGGGACGAAATGAGACATGGGGAATTGTCTCTTTAAGCAGAGTCCCTCTTGCATCTAGACACCAGCCGCCACCATCATATATATGGGGACATAACCCTTATCACAACGGCGGGGAGCCATGTCAATGGAATCGCGCCAGTATATGTATATGTATATATTAGTACTAAATGACCTGTGCCAGGTGCTACAGGTTCAGAAGGCTCAGCATTTTTGGTCTATACGGCTCGGCATCAACTCTATCCTTAAACCTACAGAGGGGGCGAGTCTCTACATGCTGCAATTCGAATGCGATGCACGCCTGTAGCGTGAATTGCTTCCTGCATGCGTACGGCGTCATTCATAGCCTGTGTGCCGAATTGTCAGATGCATCCAGTGACAAGGCGATGTTATTCAAACAGCTCTTCTACTATCTATAGAGCCAAACCACATGGAAACAAGGCACTTTAATGGCGAGTAAGAAGGCAGCCATCCGTCGACATATTGCGCAACATCAATTCAAAAGGCCTGAGATGTTCTGGCACGCGGAAAACATCTTACGGTCAAGGCATACATCGTTTTCCTTGTTTGTTAGTGTTTGAGTCAAACTCAAACTCCAAAATAAAGAAAGATCACGCAATTCTCATTCATCATGTCAGCAACCCAACTAACACCAAACAACAACATGGTAGTTGCTTGTTCTCGACATTTGAACCATGGTCGTGTGTTCAAAAGGCAGCCTGCGTTGAAGAGTCACCGGCATAAACACACCTCAACCTTCACCTTCTGCTGAGAGCGAGCCACGCGGACAGCGGACGTGGCAAAGCGCACTTCGCACACATCGGTATCTGGAAGAGCATCAGCCTGACCACCCCCAGCAGGATCACGTGAGATTCACATGGCGTTGGAACAGGTTGACTGTTGAAATTGACAAATGCGAGTTGCTTGGTGGTACTAACCACATTGCTGTGCGAATTCTCCCAGAAGGCGGGTAGGGCGCCTAGAGGGCACTGCTGGCACAGCGGTCCGAAAAGCGTGGAAATTTTGTCACTGTGATCTGATTTGGAGGTGATCGAGGGTGGGCACTTCTGATCCCAAATCAAAATAGTTGGCGTGATGCTCTTGCGCTTTGCACGAAATGCAGTGGGAGGCAAGTCGAGGTCCATTAAAAACTGTTCGAGACTACATCTTTGATATCTTGGAACATGGAGGGTTACAACATCCAATCTCCCGAAGGCGATTTACGTAAATAGAGGTGTGAGCCTGAACGCTTGGCAGGGTGAGGGCGCTTCCAATCTGGATGCTGTACTTAGGCCCCCTTCAAACCAATTCGCCTCCAAGCCTTGAAGTGCATAGTAATAGAACAAACAAGCGAGACAATCGTACTGCATGCGAACGAAGCAAAAAGTGTATTCAATTAATGATGCCGGAGGGCAATTGCGTGAGGACCTGGAAACTCATTTATTTGACAAACAGACCCAGGATTACCATCGGCAAACACAAGGCTGTGACGAAGCAAAGTGCGTCCGCACATTACACACCTGGACATGCGGATTTACTTGGTTCTGCCACATGTGATTTGAACAGGGGAGCCAGGCAGTGTTCCTACATTATTCCATACACGCAAATGAACACTGCCGGTCCATCCACACTGAATGCAGGACTCCTGCACCCGGTCATTAAGAGAAAGGGAATATTTGCTGAGCCTAATCAAGCCCTCAGATTAGACGCTATTTGGATTGAAATATTCACACACCGTAGCTGAGTACGTAATCATTCTCAAAATCAAAGTTGAGTCATATTGTCAAGCTAGAAACAAAACAAAAAGCACGATTCCTGATTTCCAGTTGGAAATTGCCGAGAAGGCAAACATCACGATAATACGTCGGATGAAAAATCTGCAAGATACATTCAAGTGCAGTCATTGTGTAGAATTCAAATGTATACGAGTTGATGTGCCCTTTCTGCATTGATTTTCGCTGCAGAAGAGGTGCTACACCCAGAACACATACGATTCAGCCCGCTATGAGAAACATAGCTGATAAATCACTCTATCCACATGAATCAGAATCGGACACATGTTAGCGCTCAGGTCAGAGTGTTCTTGATATGCCCATTCAGGATATCAAGGTCTTCCACATGACATGGTACAAACAGTGTGGCAAAGCGTGTTACTGAAAATGCCCATCTTAGACAGGATAATGAAAATTGAAAGGGTGCAGATGATTCTCACCGAAGATCTCGGTGAGATAGGTGGTGACACCATGGAACAATCCCCCACAGGGCTTGGCGCTGAAGATACTCTGAATCAGTATGGCTTAGGTTCCAGATGAATGAACGTGCGCAAGAAACTTCAGCTCGAATATGCTATCGATAATCAAATGTTCTGTCAACTTGCGCCTTTGAATTCAACTTCATAGCTACCTGTGTGCCACCTGAAAACCTCTTCAGCTCGAACCCAATTTGATACGTTGCAACAAGTAATCACCCAAAAATCCTTGTCAGTTGAAAATCCAAAAAAAAACTATCCATTCGTCGCGAAATGCCATGATGCACGCGCATATCCAATTTCGTAAATTTTCTGAGTACATTTTCCAGCACGGAATATTCCAAAAAGGTTGAACGCAGCTCTTCGAAGGTTGACCGTAGGAAGTACGTCCGTGAACCATGCAGCTCAAAGTATAGGAAACCATACCTGAAGATAAAAATATGCAAATGGGCGATGCCGATGAAATAATCTTCTTCATGATCCCTAATTTGCCAACTAGAATGCTTCCGTACCCAGCGGGAACTAGTTCCTGATTCGTGACACGATTTTGACAGATAGCGCTCCCCTCCAAGTCGCAAAGAGGTGCCACCAGAAATTCAAACACCACAAAAACTGATACGCATGAATTTGACATCGCAAATGGCGTAAAATTGAAACTTCAACAAAATTTTGGAACGCAGGTGATGATTTCATGCGTCGGCGTCTACCGTTGATGGTTAAAAACTCATATCGAGCGCTGATCTATACTTGCAGAAAACACGGTATGACACTCCCGAAGTGCGCAACAAGGTCAACTTACAGGTCCATACATACGAAAAGACGCTGTATACCTAATTTGAAATGCAGATAAAACTCGATCATGATAGTTTCAGCGTTGTAACCGGTGTCTGAGCGAACTCGAGCTATACACACGATACTCACTCTGTTTGTAGGGGGGGCCGAAGCAAAACAAGGCAACCCGCCTGTACTGACAACAGTCACCTCCGAAAGCTCAAATGACTGATAGAAAAAAAACAGCGCTACCATGATACGAAATAGAGAAAAGTTAACTCGACACAAGTGCCTCTTAGCTTAGATAAGGAAAACTTACAGGGCAACAACACACAAGATTAAGCTTGAGTCGTTACCGCGGCATATCCAATGCACATTCACTTGAAAATTGAAATCGCATGTGTTGCATCATACATGTTGCAGGGATCCATCCCCTCACCCTGGATAGTCATGACCGTGGAGTAAGTTCTCGAATTCGCTCTACCGTTTTCAGCTGGTCGTTCGAAGCCCTGTGAGCAGTCGGCGTAAATCGTTCAGATGTCTGGAATACCGCTCGGCAAATCTTCAAGGAATCGCTTGGGGCGGAAGTAAAAATTGTTTCCTCGCAAGTTTTTTCAATCATTCAGAAAAGAATAATATGCATATGATTGTTTCATTTAATCGAAGAGAATCGGGGGGATTTTTGAGTTGAAATTATTGTTGAAATTCCAATGTTCGATTCAGTTCTTCCCAGAACTCGACACATGGAGCAAGTCCGCACAAAATGGTGTACCCATGAACTATTGAATGGTCTGACGTGGTCGTTGTATCCTTTGGGGGATCCGAAAATGGTCGTTAGCTCGTTGCATCTGGAACCCAAGCAATCGATCTCATTGTCAGCACGAATTGTAAAATGCAACCGGTGTATCGAAGGTAAGGCATGCCAAAAAATACCACTCAACTGCTGGCACCTTCTCCAAGAACAGCATGTGTGTGTAAACGAAACTCAACCGATGACATCGCAACTGAATACGAAGTTTTCCATTCATTGCGCCATTTTCTGCACCTGCAGTGCGGTTGAATTACATAGTACTGATAAAACATTAGGAACGTGTTTCATGGCGCGTCAATGTATCGCAAAGTTGCTGGGGTTGCTACATCTGCCACTCTTCCACTCGTACAACGAGTCGGTCGCTCTGTTTTCCCCACGGGCAATGTGGTTCAGATCTTGGTGCCGAATGATGGAGATATCACCTCAACATTCACATACCTTCCGTGCCAGGTTTTACGGACAGGTTTCGCATTCCAGAACCGCGATGAGCGCCCGTCAAAGAAGCCCAACGTATGGTCCACATGTAGACCAAGACAATTGAAGGATGCCAGTGATGGGATTAAGGGATCGAATCGTCGAGTCACAGTTGCACCCGAAAGTTGGAAACTGTTTTGCAGACGATTAATATTTTAATATTCTCGATTGATATAAGCCGGTCACATATGGTTCTATGATTCGCCACCCTGTTCGCCGACGTGAGAGGTTGCACCCGGCTTTAATATAGTACACACTGGGACGAGCAGATTTTCGAACAGTAACAGCCGTAGAGAGCTGTTGCATGGGGACTGACGCAACCACACAGATTGACGGACTAGCCTCCCGCAAACCTCGAACCAACCCTCCATGTGCGGAGGGTTAACTATTAAAAGATCATATCATATTCTCGACAAACATCGACGAGCAAAACGGAATCTTGAACTTGTACAACTTCAAGTTTCGCATAGTACGATGCACGCGGGCGGCAAGGTCTCGATGAGGGCAAGAAAACAAACCTTTGAACCACCAGTTGACGTGGTGGTTGTGCAGGATCCGTGTGATGACACTTGCTAATCGAAGATGACCCGCCAGCTAGCGTGCATGGGGATGGGAAATTCACTGAGCGGCTTCCAACCCGGCTCACGCGAATGCTTACCGCATAATCCACCCCACCGAGCCCGTCTCGACATCGAGAAAGTTTCAATGGGTTCAGACACAAGATCGCTCTCAATATCCGTGCAGTGGCACCGAGCACCTAGGAGCTCCCCAAACTCCGTTTGACACGGAAAATTGTGAGCACACCGGACGATCATTGGGTTTCAAATACCCGTACAATATGGGCGCGTACCCTCGAAAAAAATGAAACAGCTACGAATGCCAAAACTTGATTCATTCATAGTTCTTCACAAACATTGTACTTGAATCCTCTTGAAGAAACAGTGGACACTAGACGCGGTAGCGTGCGAGTCACGCCTGTGATCCGCGCTCGCGCACCCGCAAATCATATCTGATTTTGGAAAAATCATTTTTCCAACGAACAATTTTATCCACCAAGCCACATAGATGATTCACATCACAACTGCACTGACTTTATATTCGCTCAACGGACATCTGCCAAATATGGATTCCGTCCATGTCGTATGGTCTAGTTGGTGAGGCGACGAATCTGACCGTGGAGGTCTCGAGTTCGAGCCCTAACATGGTGCAGCCTGGGTTGATGATTCCGCAATCTCAAAGCGATGTTGGCTGGCGGGTCATCTTCGAGTAGCGAGCGATCATACGAACCGCCTAAACTATTACCATGAAATCTGGTGGTTCCATAGTTTTTTTGCGGACTCCGCTTCGGTGTATGGAAACCATCGTAAATTTTCCCGTTAGTTGCCTGGAAGCAATGCTTGTAGGTGAACGAATCCGGGACGACATCGATGGTAGCGCGGCTGCGTTCTTACCAAAATTGGTCGTGGTGCGACTATCCGCGCGATTGTTTTTGATCTTCCACCAGCTTTTGAGGGATCGGAAGATCGACTAGGATGTGAGGGTCAAACATGGGTCACCCTCCCGTCAACATTAGTCAGCGACCACACCAGGCAATCGACAATTATCGGGGAGGCTGGCCCAGTCGTTTCAAATTTCAAATCGGTGTTCGTCGATATCAAAATCCGAGTTCGCTCACACCCACCAAGCTGATCTAGTTATACGACCGAGCTTATTGCATTCTTACATAAACCAAACCCAAGGCAAGAGCACGACATCCGATCATGGATTATGGGATTCGGATTGGGACGAAGCTTTCGGACAACGTGGTTCTAGCTATCCACCAATGAATCGACGAGAGCCGGCGATGTTCGAACCGTGGATGATCGAGAGCCATCTCTCATTGGCAAGGACGAGCATCGTGGTAGCCGTTGCGGCGATTCTACACCGGTACCGGTTAGTTGTAGCGACAGACTGAAATCAGGTGGTCGTAGCGTTTCAGATGGAGGCAAGAATCCGAAAATAAAACAGATGCATAGAAGCGGATCCAGACCATCTCAAACCCAGTCGGTTAAAAGAACAGTCCTGGTCCACCATCAATCGAACTCCCCTTGGACCAATGATATCATTTACAGGTTTCCCTGCTGCCCAACACGTTGCCCAACTCGTTGCCGCTGCAGTGATGGCCGCTTCCTCCAACTCGGAGGGTCTTCCACCGCTGCCTGTTCTGCACGAACAAGAAATCGTCGTCATCATCCTGGTATGATCTGAATGATGTTTTTCATCGTGCGCGAAACCATATTTTTATGGCCATGCGATATCGCCAAGTCGTTGTATTGGTCATTCGGGCCCTGTGGCCTAGGCTCAGTTTTATCCCAAACGAGGGTTTCCAATGTCTGCTGAGCCGAGGTACGACGGGTGTGTTTTCATTGATAAGTGCACCCATCTGAAAGGATTTCATGATCGATATGTGTTGGTATTATAGTGCAGGTTAATTGTCCGTCTTTGGCATCCCCGTTTTGAGTGGTTCGTGTTGGTGCATAACGTACAACCTAGGAAAACGAATCTTGCGATGGAAATGTAATCGAAACTCTTCAACTGCGTCCGTCCACCCATTCGAACTGGAATAAAATTCGGTTTAAAACGTATTATGATATAATTTGGACTGTGTCGCGAAGTGCGCATTCGTCAGATTCGCAAAGGTATATTAAGCAAAAAAGCGAGCCGCCTTTTGCATAACTCGCTGTCGTTCACCTCTTTGTGTTTGGCCGAATCGCCGTGACCTGTTTGTCAGTTGCAGTCCGGTCAGTCCCAAGCTATGTGTATATCTTGTGTGCACGCACGCAATGCCCACCAAGATGTTCACGGGATGCAGCTTGTGCTGTTTATTCCATTCGGTTTACGTGAGTACCCGCAGTTTTTAGGGTCATGTATATGGGCGTGCAACAGAATCAGTGGCTCTGATCCTTGTTGAACCCAAGCGTGCACCATAATGCACGGTTTACAGTGCTTGCCTTGTTGTTTACGGGACTACGAGATGAAATTTTTTCCTTTTTTATTTTGAAGTTGCCATGCGATCGTTCTTCTATCGCACATGCGCGTTGGTTCTGCCTGGCTTCTCGGATGATTGTTCCTGGAAGCAGTCCGCGAACGAAAAGAGCACTCTCCCGAAAGACGAGAGAGCAGCATGAGAAGTGACTTCCACACAACATGATATCGCCGTTGTCGATGTTCTTTGCAAAAGAACGCAAAATAATTACGAGGATCTTTTCGGCTCAAAAACAACTTTCCATCCAAATCTGTCTTATCTTCTATATGGCTGTTCAGCGTCAGCTGTATGTTCAAAAGATTCGTGACTGAACATGAAGACCCCTCAAGTAATTTATCATGTTTTTTAATCCAATTTGCCATGTGTTCAGCTTCTGAGTTCCAACTACTTCCTTAGCTCCTGTATCCTGAACTGATGTAGAAATTCATTTGAACTCCATGGACATGCTTTTATGATACCTGGACAGGATACCAAAGAGCCATACATCACGAAAAAGTGATACTTTTTGTAAATTTGATGAACATGGTGACTGATAATCAACAATTGACACTATTCTGCTGTGCTTTCAGACCTGGGACCAGAGGCAATTTTGCTTTCATGGGCGATTTCTCTTGTTGAGTTTGTTACAATGTGTCACCACGTATGCTCACTTTCATACTAGATATCACCCACACCTATGGAAATGTTGGAAGTGCTTCTCGCTTCAATAGAGCCTCCATTTCTGCAGCGCTTGAAAGCAAATACTCAAATCCTGGAGTTGCGCACGGATACCCAAGTGCATATGAAGCACGAGATGTGTTTGTACCATTCGGGTCGCATAGATAAGCAGGTTGTTCCAATGGGGATGCTGTTCAAACAATAGGATGCATTTCCCTTTGATCCGGCAACATATGTTTGGACTTGACGCTTTTAAAATTACTATGTACACTAGTATGACCTAGCACAAGACTCAGTTGATACGGCTTCCCGCTCTTCGGGTATAGGTATTGTCCCCATGCATAGCCATCCCACCACCAGCAGAAGTACTTGAACGTGTTACAGTAGAACCTCAAACTGCAGCAACAGACCCACTACCCACTCCAAGTCAATTAGTGAAGGCAGGACACCACACAAAAGAAGACTCTTCTCAAACCATCCAACAACTAAAGTACAACTAGCAAACTCCAATTGCGATGACTGCTTGCTGTTCTTTTCTGTATGCAGTATCCAAAAAAGGCAAAATGTTGTATATTCATAGTAAGCATTCTGTTGAGATCAATTTCATGTATGCAGTATCAAAAAAAGACAAAATGTTGTATTTTCATAGTAAGCATTCTGTTGAGATCATATTTGTTGTGGTCAAATATGCAAGTGCTCAAATCCCAACCAGGAGAGCAACAAATTCTCCATTTGGCAATGCATCGTCAGGTTGATTGTTTCAAGACAATCCTGAATTTCTTATAGAAGTCCCCAAACAACTGTCCAAAGTTGCTGAAGACGGAATTCGCAGAGAATTCCAATAAACGATCTTTGAGCAGCCTGAAAACGAAGTGCATCCCAGACGAGAACTATGGAGAGATTTTAATACTGGCGCCCTCCGCCTGCTCTGAGCACCACACACAGCTACGGATGCAAAAAATTATTTGCATGGGATGAAAAGGCCACCGTCTTTGTAGTTGCAAGGAATTGATTGCTTCAGACAAAATTTGGATCCAGGAACACTGACAGATATGTGGATACAGAGTGTTACAACAACACAGAAGCTTCGTAGGGAACAATCTCAAAATCAAAAAGAACTACCAACTCAGCTATGCGCTGCTCTATGACGTTAAAGAGGTACTTGCAATGTCCATCTTGGCGAATTGCAACAGAGCAATTGTGACTTCACCTCAAATGAATGCTGTCCACAGAATGCTGGCCACCGCTTTAAAGCCAGTAAAAACATTAGGCCTATGGTTTCGTTTGCATATTTCATTATGATGGGTTGCCAAGCACTACCGCCCATGTGACCCCTATCTAAAGGGGTTGGAGCCATGTCAACTGAATCGCGCACATACTTTTGTAGTTCCAACGGGTAACTTTCAGAACCCATGTATCGCTTTAACACACATATGGCATGATCTAGGGTAAAAATCCATCCCCGTCAGGATAGTCTTCTGATTTGTGAAAGTGTGTTTGAAACCAAGCCTTTGTGTGTTTCATGTGAAGTTGGCTGCCAGCCCGCAAGCTCCGCTTGTTGGTACATTTCTGGGGATTTGTTAACAGTTGTGACCAAGCATGGCTACTCTTGCTTCTTGGATTACAAAATGAATGGACATATTTTGATGAGCACATATCAAGAAGAATAAGTGAAAACTTCCACTCCTCTAAAATAAAAACTACTACATGAGAGTATTCCTCCGTATTGCGCTGCGCCTCATCCTGCATATGTTCCAATAGTCGTGTTTTGTTGTTTTGTTGTCTGAATTTGATTGAAGGCTCAAGACGAAAGCTCAAAAATCTTGCAACGCATTTACTGCTATTTGTCTCATACTAAGCTCCCCATATGAATCCAATTGAGAGCTTGATCTGAAGATATTCTTCTGTGTGAAGACTCTGCCGAAAGTGTTCTGTGACTTCTCCAAGAACGCCTTTTGCATAAACAATCACATATTTGCTACCATGTGCCATATTTGCTGTTGTGTGATACTATTATTAAAGAGCTTGCTCACGATATCAAGGTAATTCACATATTTGACAATCGATCCATTCGAGGAACTGGTTGTATCGCCGTCGAAAATGAACCAACTTGAGATCAGTCATCGTGGCAGCGATGACTGCGTCTGCTGAGACTGTTCCTCCAAAAGCAAACTGCAGCAAGCTCTCCTTAGCTCACAATAGAATTGAAAATAATTGGGACCCTTGCATGGTTCTGTTCGCAGGCCTCCATAATGCATTTTGATTATTTTCCAATAGCCGGATGTTTTTAAATCAGATGTGTGAGACCCTCCACATATTGCAGGAGGTCGCAACATGAAGTCACCAGTTTTGAGAGCTGACAGACATTCCATATGTATAGCATATTCCAGAGTATTGTTTCAAAAGACAATATGTTCTGTTAAATCAATCATTCATTTACATTGCGCTTGATGTTGTGTGCCTTGAATGTATATGTTCAAGTCATTGACAACACGCGTCTGTGGGAAAACATGAAGGGTAGTCACAACGCAGCAAGCAGGTAACGTAGCGAGCTTGCGTTATGTATTACACAAGAATGCTTTCATCTGTTATTTACATATCTTTTTCTGGAAGCGTGAATACTGATTTTTCCGTCCAAGCGCTGGGGCCGACATGGTCGATTACCACCTTGAGAAATATCCTCGGAGACGCGTACACAAGCAGAGCTTACGCGCCGGCAACCGACTGTATATGACACAGACTAGCAGTCTGCTTCATATGGATTTTCACGTGTCAGCACTGTCGTGATGCAGATGGTGAGATACATTCTCCTTTGAAGGGGTACTTTGCAGAACACATGCGGATGCGCCTGTTGCCATGAATGCACATGGTGGTCAATGTCAAGCCTGATGAGGGTGTGTGTCGTGGATCAACTCATCCCAAAGACAAAAAAGTGTATATGAAAGTCCGTCCAATATCATTCCATAAGGCAGGATCTACGGCATTTGAAAGGACTGCTACATTCCATGCAGATTCATTGATTTTTATCAATGTTCTTAATCGAAACACACACCTTTTTGCAAAATGCAAATACTGCAGGGATTTTGTTCGATTTACCATTCCATGCTGCCTTCTGTAAGGCAGCATGGATTGTGATATTACCTTGCGCCTTTTCGACTTTGCATATAGTCAGCTGACATGCTTATCTGGATTTTGAAGATGAGCAGAGACATTAAATCTCTTCAGTCAGTTCAAGTTGAATTACCGAGACGGCAATGTCATCTGAGCGCTGTTTATGAAGGCCCCATATGTATACCGCTGAATGGATTGCTTATCATTGCTGGTGTGAATTGATACTGTGTACAGTTAAGCAGACAGGTGCGAAAGCGATTTATGAGAATACTGCAAGCCGATCAATATACATGGTCGGAAGAACTGAGCAATGCATTCCTGAACGCTGTTAGCAGAGAGAAGAGGTGTTCTGGATTGAAGATTATTACAAGCAATTAACACAGAAGTCAAGAGACTTTGGGAGAGTTTGTTGGGAGTAATTGTTTTTCTTCGAATCACCGGTCGTTCATCTCAATGGTGTCATCGTCTGATGTGATTCCATTAACACATCAATCCATTCAAAGATGGCGATGTGTTCCTGCTTATGTGCCTTCTTTGCAATTGTTGATGAATGTGCATGCATTGAGTTTTGTAGGTGTTCTCTCGAAATTGCAAGCGCCCTGATGAAAACCCTGTAATCGTCTCAACGTGCTTTCAGCTCTGACCCAACCTAATGCATACCTCGAATATTTGGTGGAAGTATCCAATTTCTTCTTTCTTCCAAATCTTCAAATTCTTCCAATTTTTTGTTTACCCTAAGTGGACTAGAGTGTTCACCCCAAAAAATCATGATCTTGTCTTTATTGTACGAGATATATATGGTCATTTGATGTGGTATTCCTCTAGATGTCATGCGGTTGTCGTAACTGGTAGAGAACCTGTCAAGTATGCTGTTGACTCCATTCAACGACTCAACTTTTGTACGTGCTTGCAAACGTCTGAATTCATACCAGCTTCATTTGTACTTGTGAAAATGAACTTTGAAATGTTCATTTGCTATGCGATCATCTTACATCGAAGCTTTTGTGTCTGTGTCAAGCTAGGATAATTTCTATGGAAGACTTTGTCGTATTTAAACTGCCAAAATTTTCATGCGTGCTTATATCACCAAAACCAAATGTGATGGATAGTTTTTCATATTCATCATCATTGTCAGTGTCCTCAATGCTGGAATATTCGTGGTATGAAATATTCCCAATGTTTTCACACTTCCCTATATCATCGCTGGTTGTGTCTCTGAGAGAAAGTTCACACACTGCTAAACATCATTTGGAAAACGAGGATGGGAAGCTCTATAAAAATGGGCAGCTGTGTGATATGATTTCTGGTAGTGTTTGCAAAATTATTGTTTCTCATTCAGAAATCTAGTGTTTTGCGTCTACAAAATGCTCAACCCTTGGCGTCAATCTCTTTATTCTGTGCTTGAAAGTGAAAATTGGAGGCATACGTGTACAAGAAACAACGCAAAAGTTTGTATGATGCACCAAGTTGTTTAAAATTAGCTTTGCTTGAAACACATCAACTTCTGCACGGCTAAACGAGATGAAAATGCTTACTCGCTGTCCAAGGAACACCGACAGTGATGAACCACTTTTAGATCACATTTTGATAGTGATACAAATGCTCACATCTTGCAGACACTAAGCAATAGTGTCGCTGCTCCTCGAATTCATCAATTGCATTTTTTGTCATCTGATCGGATCTGATCGAAGGTACTTATTCTTCCTAGTTGCTGTTTCCATGACATTGCTCTCATGAGGGTGATTAATTAATGAAAAATGCGAAAAAAAAACTTCATTTACGAATGGTTTCCGGCAATGCAACAAGCTCACATGTATTGTGAATGTAGATTTTGTCTGAGTTGTGCCTCAGTAGGTACATTCACCACAATCTGTGATTCTGTGCTGCAGTATCACTGCAAAGTACGAGCTTTGTATAGTTCATGAAATCTTGAAATTTGTTGCAGATGCCTTCAATGGAGTAGTTTGTGGTGACATCGTAGTTTCATAAATTAAGTTTCTGATGCATGAAGAATGATGTAGGCATGCTGATCTCTTTGATAATGCAAGCTTTCAACTTGGCAAATAATGTAATTCTGTTTTGTT
Source organism: Pyramimonas parkeae (assembly GCA_018697155.1). Lineage (NCBI taxonomy): Eukaryota > Viridiplantae > Chlorophyta > Pyramimonadophyceae > Pyramimonadales > Pyramimonadaceae > Pyramimonas > Pyramimonas parkeae. The sequence goes on along the minus strand of NHOP01000331.1, from coordinate 2,222 downwards.
GGAAACATCCTTGTTGATGCTTTCACGAACTTCACGAATCCACTTTCAATTATATTTGCATCAGTTGAATATTGTTTGCAGATAGAACGGTTTTGGATATGCTCGTTGAATTCAGGTATGATGGTTGGGTGGTGGTTCGGGTTCTTCATATGAAATCATAGGTACCTGAATTTTTTGCCATTGCCCAAATGCTTTGTTGAGTCAAGTTTCTTCGATTTACTGCAGATCTCCAATATGCTTCTCATAATCATACTATGTATCCATGCTCTTTACAGTTTTGATAGCTGGAATTTCCATATGATGTACAAGATAAACTTTGGGTCCTTGATCAATTTAGGGTATGATCTACACACTTTTGGCATCACTAACTTGAAAAAATAATGTGTTCACATCATTGCTTGTTGATGACAGTTTCGGTGAGTTTTGATGCGTTCGCATTCTCTAGTTCAACATACTTTCTTGTTCAACTTTTTTTTGTTGACAACCAAGCGCAATCATTGAGTACATTTAACGCATCTCCTTGCTTTTACACCCGCAAGTTGCACATTGTAATAGATTTGCCAATTGTTACTTCCGTTGCCAAAAGAAATCAACACAGTCACCTGATGTAGTGACACTGTCAAGAATGTCACTCTGCTGGTGAACTGCATCTGCATCTTTAAGGCGTTCTTGTACTGTTTTATATGATTTCAATGTTGAATTTTGTGTCATCTCCATGTTATGCCTTGAGTGGGTTATCAAGGGTACTCAATCATGAGATGTTCCCAAGATATGTAACTTACAACAGTTCTTGAGTGATTTTTGTAAAGTTTGGGTATTTTCAATGCACGCATGTGGTATAGCCTTAATTTGGTAGACATTCAGCTTTTAAATGTGAATGCAGATGAATGTGTTCTTTTTGTCACTGTTAGACTTCTAGAAGATCCGAATACTCACAGAAGCTTGGTTGTACAATTTTTTGAATTGATGGTGGTTCCGTGTAAATGTGTTTGTGTAAAGAATTGCTTGAAGTGGTTGGAGATAGTCCTCTTCATGATTTTGATATTCAAGGTCGAAGCCTGAATAGCACCTTCTTGTGATGATTTTTATTTGATTTATGTTTGTTGTCATTCAGGTAATTGCCGCCTGTGTGCTAGTTTTGTAAACGGCGGATCCACTACTTGTTTTTTTCATCAAAAATAAACTCTGTTTTTCTATCGCAGCTGGTAAAGGCGATAAGAGTATGGTTGATTTCTTCCAGCATTTATGCCGTCATCGAACTTGTGACCTGAATTGTCAGGGAATCTGATTTGGTTTGAAAGTCAGTCCTCGCACGTTTGAAGGTTTTTCTCGCTCAAGCTTTTGGAGAATGTTCCGTCATGCGCCACTTGCATGTTCCTCATGCTGTTACACTCCTGTGCAGTCGTTGCTCATACCCCTGTGTACTGATTTCTGCTGCTTGTCACTTCAGGGCTTCCTAGAGGAGCACGGTTACAGCCGCAGTGTGGTGGCGCTGGAGCAGGACAGCGGGCTCAGCCTTCACAAGTGCGCTTCCATGGCCTCCAGCTTTGCCTTGTAGATTGACCAAAGCCATATGGTATGGAGTGGCCCTGGAATCAAAGACAATGTTGGGTCCACATTTGTCTGGTAGTGTGAAAGTTGCGCGGGTTTTACACACTTTTGTGATCTTTTGGTATTTCTTTTGTGTGCATGCAGGTAATCAAGTTTGTAGTCATGTCGGCTCATAGCATTCCCTCCTTGTGCTTCATTTGATTCCATGATGGTGATCCATGCGTGATGAGCTCGACTGGTTCCGTGGCAGGATGGGATGTAGATAAGTGAAAAGATTCTTGCTGTTATCGCTTTCAGAAAGTGTCTGTTCCTGATACTTCCTGATCGGTAACAGATATTTTCTGTAATCAGCAAGGCAACTGATTATATTCTGTACATGTTCCTGCATCTTCTTTGTGTCCCAGTAAAGGTTCAGCATACGTATCAGGACGACAAAATTTCTTTCGTCCTTGTGGTGAAAGGAGAAACTGTTCAGTAGTGGATGCTGGTGCTGCGGCTTCAGGAACTCAAATGAGATATTTTATCTGCGGTCGCTGCTGCTGCAAGGTGAGTGGACCATGACGGAGAACTACCTCGCCCCAATGAAGGTACATGTGCTTTTTCTTTTGCTTGTAGATAGATATTCGCAAAGCAAACAACACGATGAGTAATCGCAGAGCTCATGAGTAGTC
>NHOP01000330.1:0-16375 GCA_018697155.1 Pyramimonas parkeae | reverse complement strand
TCGCCTGCTCCACCGTCGTTGCCCCCGCCACCAACCCCACCGTCCCCTCCACCGCCTTCGCCCTCCCCCCCGCCTGTGCCGGGGTGGAGGACACCTCCGCCTCCGTACAACTATGCTGGTGCGAAGACAGGAGCGCTGGAAAAGAGAGAGCGGTTTCAGGTCCTGTTTGGGGAAGGCTGTAAGTCCAACTGAACAATTAGTTACATACGTCGGGCTTTACATGTGTATAGCACCAGTACTGTCGCCTTCGGGACACCGGCTATCGTGCGGTAGGCAAACAGATCGGAACCGTCCAGCAACGCGTTTGTGATGAAATGGTGAGCTATATTTGGTGTTTGGAGATGGTGTAGCGTGCAGTACACATGAAACATTGAAAATATTGCATTGGAGGTCGCCCTCATGTTCGGCATATAATTATTGCGGGCTCACTCGAGGTTTGTTTTTGTGTGTGCAGCATACACGGATGCTCAACTGGAATTCCTTCTTGCCGCCTTGGAGACTCTGCCGGAAGAATTCCAGGAGTATTTGCTAGCTCTCATTTCGGATAGCGTCGCAACAGGTCTGAATCCTGCTGAGGTCAGAATACAGAACCTTACAGCGGGAAGTGTGCTTGTGGATCTCCGAACTTATTTTCATTCACGACCGGGTGCCGTGGCGTTCAGGGAGCGTCTGATATGTTGCACATCAGAGCACTTCGAAGAGTCTGTTTTTTTCCGTCAATTGGGGCCTGTGCAGACGCGCTGGGCAAGCACCTCTTTTGATGGCGTTGGTAAGTCTGGCAATAACTTGTGGCCCTGGGGATTGAATTTGGATATGTATGAGTATCAAGCCATTCTTCTCACCAGTAAGTTAAGCTTGTGATTTTGCATGCTGAGCTCTGATCACTTATAGAATTTGTTGTTTTTGCTCACCGTTGAGTTCATGCATATTCCGAGAATTCGGCAAGTGTCAATTGGAAGGGATTTGGATGTTTCGGTGCTCATTAACAGCAACACGGGATGGTCTTGTGCGGGCTTGTTGATAAGGCATCCAAGACTCCCAGAACACCGAGAACAAACAATCTCACCCATGGTGGATGTGGGTGTCTTTCGCATGTGCATTGTTTCTGGTGTGTGCTGGTGTTGTTGTTCTGCTCCTGCGTTACACCAGAATGCACACAAAATCTCATACAGAGTTCCAAATAAGTCTGGGCGCTAGTCATTACAGTTCTGAAGATGAAAGGTGCATAGACAACCTTGATGATTTCACTGAGTTGCACAAGAAGACTCCATCATCTGCCAAGGTGTGGCCAGAGCACGATTCAAGGCCTCATGAAAAGCATATGAACCTAGCTTCCCCATTGTTTTTACCTCAATTGCGAGGCAACATCGGTTTAGATTCAGGACGATTATAGTCCGTCTGCTAGCTAGAAGACAAGTAATGGTATCGATTTGATCATGCATGTGGTAGTAGTGATAGATTTTTGGGAATCCGTTTTTGAGTCCAACCAGTCAAAGGTGTTACTGTCAGTCTGTTTGTTTGGACGATTCAATTTGCCCAATATGGCCTTTCTTTGCAGTGCTTGCCTCTATGAAAATAGGGGCTGAATTGGGTGATCTTGATCGTGTTGCGGGCTGGTAGTGGGTCAGGTTCGAAATTCGTATGGCCGGGCTTTGAATCCCTAGACACGAATGCTTAGTTTGGTATGTTTCAGAGCTCTCGGCGAACATGAGTGGGTCCTCTGAGATCCTCCAGGATAATCAAAGCTTCAAACCACGAATCCGGAGTCACAGGAAGATACTAATTTTTTTGTGCGCATCTGCATCACAAAAGGCGCCAAAAACCACCCATCACATAAAGCATGAAATGGATCCGCGGGGACGTACTTCCGTTACCTTGGCGGATGACCAAGCACTTGCTGTACTGTAAAGCGGGATGCAATAGTCAGTACCCCCCCCTAAATGCCTTAAACGTTGTGATCTGATCTAGCTTGTTTTCAAGTGTCATAACGATACTATAGTGAGCCATGAAGCTTGTGTGACCGAGATCTCCTTACATCAAGCCTGTCCGTGTTCCAACTCCATCAAGCCTGTCCGTGTTCCAACTCCACCAAGTCTGCAAAATACTCTGAACGTATCTGATCATAGTATCTCCAGTGACAGACAAGCGTATGCTTCATCACCGCCAATAAGCATGGTACAACTAGCTGATTCCGCTGGTAAATATTGTAGCAAATCCACGACTCGGACAAAGTTGGAACGATATTTGCAATCTTATCTTGATTCAATCGTAGCGAGATCGAGAACCTTCCGTAGCGTCCATCCACCTCGAAGAAAACCGGTTGTGGAATCCACATCCTGGTGTGCTTACGTTGGGTCTGGACAGATGAATAGTGCTATTTGACAGCTTTCGCTACGCTTATCCCGCACGTGCAATCACTTGGTGTTAGTTACTCGCGATGCCATAACTTGTTTTGTTCTTTGGCATAGAAATGTGCTCGTGCAATTGCTCCTTGCTGATATCGACCCTTCCTTCGTCATTGCTGCTGTTGTTTGAAGAGCACTAGGCCTGGGCATTTTCAGGTCGGTGTGTGATATGGTACACAACCACAGATTCATGGCGTATTGTCTGACATCTGTTTTCGTGCTGACATAGGCACGATTGCGTACAACGTTTCATGTCAAGATTTCACGGCATAGTATCGACATTGCATCCCTCTACATATTTGTGGCGAAAACGAAGACATTTACGAGCAAAGCAACTCGCAACGCGATGCCTTCGATAGAGGTCATGTGGAAATAGTCGACATCATGTTGTAAATCGTTGCATGGTACATAGTGGGTCTGTTCCGTCCAGTGCTGTACTAATTGTTTCAAATGGCCACGGCTAATGATCTGTACACACGTGAGAGGAGTGTGTGTTGTACCCCTCATTTTGTCGACCTCAGTTTTGTGTCCAATTCGATCCCACCGACAGCGTGTCGGAGAGACGAACCTTCCTTCACGTTTTGATTGACTTAGCCCTGATTCTGAAGGTGTCGGGCTATGTTGGCTCGATCAGGTTCTTGATGTCGTCGTCCTTTACATGAGGGTACGGCTCAAAGGAACTGATAGTGTTCCAAGATTTTCACCCGAAAAATTCGTCAAGCGACCGCGGAGGCGCAACTGATTTCACTAATGCAAGGCGATTAGCAACGAGACTGCGTATTTTAGGCACGCAAACTCACAACAGGAGGGTTGCGTCAGGGATTCCTTACCTAAGGCCCGACCTGCGTGTCGAAGTACTAGAAATTTCCGAGAGCTAGGGTCGTTACACTAATCATAGCATCGAGGAGAAATAGATACTTAAGAACAGCACTGCGGAAATGTGGGAAGCGAGTAAAGATAGACCAAATTGAGTGAAATCAGATCGTGCATTGTGACTGGTCGGCCAGCTTATACAGCGCCGGGCAGTGCAGTGCACATCACTGAATCCATAGTAGCCGTGCAGCCCACGTTGCGATGAGCGATAAGTGAAGGGCGACTGCAGCACCACCTGTTCATCGATGCTATAGGAATTGTCGAAGCATGGGTAGGTAGGTACTGCATCGGCAGATGGTTCATCAATTGCAATGCTCGCTGCTGGTCATCTCCATGCCCAGTCCCAAGCTCCGGTATGGATCGGAATTACTTCGGTCGATCATTAATCATTCTGGCATTGCGCACGACGATCTTGGATTAACGAGCGATGATCCCAATCGCCTAAACAATCACTACGATGACGGATAAGTAGTGCAAGCCAGGGCATGTACCGCCTCGGCCGATGATCTTTCGAGGGTGGCGCTACGTTGCGGTCGTCTACGATTGGCCCATGATTACACACTATGGATTGAGAATCACCAAGATGAGGAGCGTTTCAAACCCCGGTACAGAAACTTAGCGGCGTCCCATATGATCCATCAAAGGCCATGCTGGCTTGGAGAGTCTTCCACGATTATCGGGTAATAATGGCAATCGAATAATTACTTATGATAATACGCTATTGGATTGAGAATCACCACGGTAAGGATCGTTTCAAAGGCCGGTACAGAAAGTTAGCGCCGTCGCATGTTATCTTTCAAAGGCCATGCTGGCATGGAGAGTTCTACAATGATCGAGTGATTATGGCAATCGCATACGCCATCTCCCTGGGATGTGCCATCGGTCGAGGATTGTTAATCGGCCATGCAGGCTTGGCGCGGGTCATCTTCAAGGCTAGCTGGTGATTGTGGCCTTCGCCTAAACAATCCGCATAATAGCTACCGCCTCGGCCGGGGATTTATCAAAGCCCTTGCTTGGTTGGCGGGTCATCTTCGATCAGTGAAGGATGAAACCAATCGCCTAACAACGTCTAGTGGATAAAAAGGGTGGTGTGTCTTGCATATGGATTGAGGAACACCCTGACACGATGCCAGTGCGATTGTTGGGCCGCGGTGTCTCTGCACCTGAATGCGACGAGCAACTGGGCAGTGCGTAGATGACAGACACGCGGAGCACAGAGGCTGCAGCTGACGCACAAGGTCCCGTTCGGCGTGTCTTTGGCTTAAAAAATGCGTAAAGGATGGCCCGCACGAGAGTTTTTGCAAGCCGGTGCCTATCAAAGTAGCCATAACTGGCCTAGGACTTAAGGCACTGGCCCCGCTCCCTCCCCTAGTGATATCCCATGTGCGACGATTGAGGTTAATACAGCAGCCTAGAGAAAATAAGACGCGCAACTTTGTGAATAAAATGGTCAACGTGAAGTTTTCCCCCTTGCCTTTCTCGTTTGAGGCAGCAAGATGCATCAACATCTCACTCCTGATTGTGGTGCTATTCCAACAGGTATGTAAAGGTCCCTTGAGTATAATTTCGCTCAAGCTCACAACCTCACAACGAAAAGGCTTTGTTAACTGGGTTCTAGAACCCATATAGAAGTGCTTCAACTCATGACGTGCGGCATTTCATATATCCAACATGACTCATGTTTTCATGTTTCATTGTTGAAGCTTCGGTGTTCCTGTTATGTGTATCAATGCCTATAGTGCGTCAGTATGCGCATGCATTTTCCCTTACTTGGCTTCATAAATCCAGCTTTCTTTGATTTTGGAATATGATTAAAGGTGTGCTGCTGGTTTAGATTTCCAGCAGAATTCATTCAAGAATAGCACCTGACTATCCAAGTATTTTCTTTCTCATTTTCAGGGGAAAAACATGGAACTGCTTTGAACGTTGATATGAACCATACAGTTTGAGACATAAAGACAGTTTATCCAATCAATCAAGTATTTCACGATGTTCTTCTACTTTTTTTAGCCTGATGCTGTTGTATTCAGGCGCTTAGCACTCTTGTTGGGAGTTGCTTAAATGCTGGGGGTCGTGTCTGTAATTAAAAATCATAATAGGAATGTGACACGAATAGCTGTGCAACAGAAAACTAGAAAGTCATGAGGAAAAACTTTCTGCCCGAAGATAGACATTTAAACCAACCATGTATTCTCATAGTGAATGTTCTGTCTTTGGAGCTTCCTCGCTATGCCTTTAAATGCGAGGTGTTGGCAGCAGGGGCGTACTGCTCAATCTAGATGTGTGTTCATTCCCGATCGTAACAACATGAGTTTACACGGCTGTTTTCGTTCACGGACAGTGGCTAGGATTGCGCCAAATTAGTCCTCTGGTAACGGCATCTCGTCAAACCTCGTTGGTACTACCGCGGAACATCTGCCTCGGCGCTCGCTAGAAATAAACGTAGCGCCCGTGGCTGGTGGTCTATACCCACCTAATCAATCGCACAATGTACGTGTGGCTCAAAATTTTAGTTTATGTGTGTTCCAATGCCACTTAGGATTATCCGCGCCCTTCGTTTTTTTTTCTCCCAGTATCGTGATGGGCGGAGTTTGAGCTCGTTGCAGAAGAACATTGACATGGTCAAAATGCTAAGACCGTGCCAGCAATTTTTTTACTACCTATGCGAAATCACTCCTAGAGCAAACTGTTGCAAAAAAGAGCCTGAATTAGCATAAGGTGTGGTTAGTGTCAACGCGATTCCAGCACATACATACAGAAATTAAAAAAACTACCTTTGAATATGACGGATTTGCGCATCCCGAGACATTCACGTACTCCCAGGCGTATATTGACGTGAAGCGTGACCGACAAAAAATTTCTTTGTGCATATTGCCAGAAGAGCGATTTAAGTGATAATACGCAATGATGCTGCGCAAAACTGTACATATGGATTTCTTTGTCTTTGTGTACATTCTGTAGTCAGAATGTCGTTGCACCTCACAAGAGGCGGCTTCACTCAATCTAGAAAATTACCCAATGGAACCTCTCATCATCAAAGAACCCAGTGACACATCCATTGGTTTGACGTGGTTGTTGGCATTGGATTTCTACCCTGCCGTGAATGAGTTTGACCGCTGGTCTTTGAGGTGTCAAATCATCTGTCAATTATTCATATGATTGATTGTGTTTTCATTACTGGGAATTGATTCAATCATATCTCTTCTGGATGACTGAGGTGCTATTGCAGATTTGTTTCAGCTGACGCTGTCAAATGACAAGCTCACAAAGTCAATGGGCTATCTTGTTCTCCACGAGTTTATTTTCATGCATCGCGCTTCCAGATACCAGATTCCCGTGTGTGAATTTTGTTTTTGCACGCTGGTTCGGAGTTTCAGCGATCTCTTGGGAGGGTTTTACTTGGGGGTGGCATGGAGAATACAACCATGCCCACCGCGCAAATGGAAATGAGCAGCCACACATATAATATGACAGCTCACACAGACGATATGAGCAACACAAGCCAGAGTGATCCGCACACTACACATCCAGGCTCTGATCCGAAGAACAAGCATGTGAATACGCCCGCCATGGACCATGTGCACGGTGACAACAACTACCACATGCATCATCCAGACCAGCATATGGATCAAAGCTCATGCTACTGGGTGACAGACGATGCACGTTTTTCAAGGATGTGCTTCCAGGTATGTATGCCGCTTGTTATGATTAGGGCTCCAGGTAGTTCTGTGTGTTGCACAAATAGCCTTAGGTTCCAATGGAGAAGCCTTCTTGTGTAAGTGGTTTTTTCTGAACCATGAATGTTGCAAATGTGTACATTCAAAGCTCTAATTGAACCCTCACAATACATGAAGAGCATATCATGGTTGCGCTTCCTTAAATTTCATGTTGCGCCAATCCTTCTCAGGTGTTCTTCGAGGAATCTTTGGAGGAACTTGCAGCACAGGCTGCGTTTTGCAAGAAGGGAAACTGCATGGACCAAAAATGTTTTCACTTTGCAGGCACACGCTCTATGAATTTCCCAAAAATTGGGGATGTGCACTGTCACCACTACCACTGTGGTGATGAGCACGGTCATCTTCATCATAATAGTGTAGGCGACGTCAAAGTGGAGGCCACTACGCGAACTGTCCATCGTGTGGACAACACCGGGAAAAACATGATATTAAAAGACAATGGGGTGGACGTGACGTTCTACAAGGGCAAAGCTGACTCGTTCTCCGAAAAAATTCGCAAGATCATCAACTCTCGCAAAGGTAATACTCCCTCATTGAATTACAAGGATCGATCCAAAAAGAATGAGGTTTACGTTGCCGGTAAGGATATCAGATTTGAAGAGGACACCACACTAAAGGATCTTCAAGTGCTGCTGGGGAGAACCAGAGAGGGGTAGAGAAAGCAATGACCACCTCTCTACACCTATCGCTTTTGCTTATTGACCTTGAAATATGCTTTCCAAACTATCGCAGATTTCGAATTGTTGAATGCCAACAGATAACAGCGCAGGAAGTAATTTTGATAGCTTTGGAATGTACACCATGAACACAACTAGCGACAATAGAAATAGGGAATCAACAAACGCTCTAAGTGTCGAATTGCAGGAATAAGATGGTTACATGAAGGTTCAGCTGGCACAGCTGTCATGATGTGTATCATCGCAGCAGAATCTCAGCATACAAATGTAAAACAAGGCACACAAATGTATGTTTGCTCAACATGTTGTATTTGGTGTCGTATTCAAAAACATGCCAGCTATTGGTGGTATGCTAGATGCCACAAAGATTCACGCGAGTCCTGCTCCTGAACTATCACATCACAGGTTCAAATAGCAAAATAATACACCTTCAAGATCCTTGGTTTACAAAACCTAGGCAACGCCACTCATAAAGCTGCTGATCAGAGTCACGAGCACGCTGTGCAGCTGCAGCCGCTCGATCCTCAGCATCTAGCAACTTTGCCTGTAGCTTGGATATCTCCATCGTTTGTTCCTGAAAAGGACAATCAACATTCGATGCAGTTTATCATTCGCACAGGTCTAGGCTGCTACACAAATGTACACAATATAGTGTTGCATGACAGCAGCAGTACCAGGCTCATTCACCAAAACAGATCGTCCAGCTCAATAGAGTATCAAAAACGCTGGATATGTGTCGGCTCTAGTTTCCAGAACACATGCGTCAAGATTGCTAGTTTGTGACTTGTGGAACCCTTCTTTCGCACTAACTGTTCATCAGTGAGTGAGCTTGGTCAGCATTTTGCAGGTATGAACGTTTTGCAGACACGAACTTGCAAGGTAAAGATGTTATCTCACTCAAGCCGAAAAACTCACGCCACTTTTGGCTACAGTCATCAACAACACGTAGAGTTCAACATGTACCGCTGGGAGAGTTCAAGTCCACTCACACAAACAACCAGGAAACAAATACATGGAAAAGCCAGCATCATAGAAATAGCAGTAGCACAACACAGTATCCATACCTGTACAGACAGAAACTACTCATTCCCTTCAGAAGTATGGCAAGGGACCATAAAATAAAACAAATGTCCGCCACAGTCATGGTGCATCGAATAGTTCTACAGATGCCACATGCTCCACCGAAGGTAGCATTATTAATCACGCGATTTGTGATTGACACATGTACGTGCAGCCTCAACCTGATGCCGTTAATCATTTGATCTTTCATAGCGGATTTCACGATCGAAATGACTGCAATACGTTGGTGGAATACGGCAGAATGTCTGAGTTCCAAAATATATCCCAAATCGACTTCAAGGTGCCCATGAACATTGATACCCCATGCACTGCTAACCCAACTGCAATCTCTCTTCCCTGGACTCTGAAGATATCAAGACATGGCAATCTCGATTTCCATGTAAATGAGAAAAGGCATCCTGAATTTGGGCAGACCATCTCGTGGAAAACCAACAGGAGCTAACATGTCTCATCAACAAAAAGCATGCGCTCGCCACAAGATGCTGTGATGACAAAGCTGACCCAAAAATAGCGACAACCATCTAGCAAAACTGCAACGGGTTTAATTAGCTTTGTTCTGGCAAAATACCAAATCACACCCCATTTTAGCAAAATTGCACAGCACAAGTCTTGCATCTGTTTGACTCTGCAGTGATTCAAGTTGGACATGAAAGCATGTGTGAAAGAACAGGTGCATGGGTGTCCAAGGGTACACTAGGCAGTGGTGGACTTGAGTGCATGATTCAGTCAACATGGCACCCCGGTCGGTGGTTAAGGGTAGTGTCCCGAAGTACAGCGACATAATCTTGGAAAAATACAAAATGCAGGATAGTATCGGGGATTGATCTTTGATTGGCATGATCGCTAGCTATTCGGAGAGGACCCGCCCGCAAGCGTGACCAGCGAAAATTCGCAATGTTGATATCTTCCCATTCCAGGGATTGAGCCTACGAGCCTTAGCATTTGAGTATGTATCAAGCCATCCAGTGTCAGTTCAGATATGCTTTACCAGATGAGTTAAGATTCAAGAGAGCAAGCAAAAATTGCAGAAAGAAGTTCGTACTTGCAAGATATTGTCATGTCAAAAATATTATTTTTGTGCCCACCATGTCAACAAAGACACATAAGTTATAGGTTCATCTTGATTCACGGACATATATCAATTGCATGGCATTGATTGTCAAACACAATGTGGGGACTACCAATCATCAACCGCAATCTACCGATCAGTGCATGCTTGGCACAGTTGGGAGTTGTTACCATGAGATAAAATAGCCAGCACTGCAATCATCAAAAGAGAATCCAGTCGCTATGAGACAATGTAGCTCTTCATATCATGTAGCACCATTCTACCGAGTCTTGTAAACCTGAGGGATTTCATAGGCAGCACACTATGAGGGGCTAGATGAAAACGTTAGAAAAAAGTGAACGGGGGCACCACCATTTTGCATCCATGGAATACAACCCGGATGTCTGGACATCCCATTTCTCAAACGGCTGATCCCTGGTTTGTTCAGCATACGAATACTTGCTGCAAGGAAAACGTAGAGTTGGAGAGTCACCTCGAATGCAGTCTGCAATTGTGTAAGGGCTGCATTGGTTTCTTGTGCTGCAGGTGCCTGATCTTGCACCTGTGTGGACAGAACGTGTGCATCCCATACAATAGAGTAGGCCTAGAGTGCTGGCATTTGAAACTCTTCACCATCAATAGACTTGTGCGAAGATTGACCACTCCGCAAACTTGTGGATTAGCCACCTTGCAATTTCATAGAAAACATGGGTCATTCATAATGAATACATGCCAGCGTTGGCAGGAGCTTAGACTACTTGGTCAAACTGGTTTGCGAACCTGAAATAAACAAAAAATGTCAAGATGATCATAGAGTCGGAATTACACATACAGGTCGCGGCACCAGAACTGCGCTCACCAAACTGGAAGTAGGGCCCATTCCAGGTGAAGTTGCTAGCGACTTGATCATTACGATCTTCGTTGCAAAAGGCTACCAGCAAAAAAAACGTACTTGAATCGGAACACAATGCATGTACAAACAGAGTTGCCCATTTTCGTTAGCTCTGTGGAAAAAGGCTTGCGACACATCTGGTGATACCCTGTGAACTTCTTCAGGCAGACACTTATCGTGTCCGACTTGGAGGACGTCCCCATGTATGCATGCTTGTATATACTTACGTAGACGATTTCTATAACATATAAATGCTTGGTGAAACTTTATCAGAAGCATCAAAGGTGCAATCTTATTTAATACCGCAGTGTCCACACTGCACCATGAATTAATTTGCTGAAGCGATACTCAGGACGTCTGTCTTCCTCTGCAGAGAACGACCATGTCAAAAATGTCCGCAAGCAAAGTGTTCAACCTAAGTCTAAATGGAATTTTGATACCATGCACTTCTTATACTTCAAGCACACGGCACAAGCGTTCCAACAGCTAATCATAATGTGCAACTCAGCAAATCACACTCAACCCTTTCGGAAGTAAGATGCGTGTGGGAACAAGGAATTCTATAGGCAACCACACCATCAGCACCACCAAAGTGCACAGCATCCAATAGGAATGCTGTCCCCCAATGTTTAATATGAAAGGGTTGCCAGAAGAACTACTAGCCACTATATCTACCGTCTGATATGCGGATGTTCCTTCATAACAATCGTCATTTTCTGGCACGAAAGGTGTTTGAATAAACGAAAAAATGACCATAATGGGGAAGGGCTACTGATAGGAATCAGTCTCACTTTTTGGAAAGTGGGGATCGACATTGCTGCAGCTCGCTCAGCAGTTTGTGCTCGCTCCTCAGCGATTTTCACCTGAAGCAACCAACACAAGCCGAGTTGCATCAGATGATGGTTCTGTGTGGGTGGTTATAAACAAACCAATGATTTGGCTACCCTTCATCACGTTGTTACAAGCTCCTGCTTCTCGAAAACAGGGGACATCTCCCACTATCTGTCTTTTTCTGAAAAGTGTGAGATATTGTGTTCACGTGACTGTAAGAGTAACTTCTACAAATTCATCGGATGCTACACCTAGAAAACATGAATGTACTGGGGACTCTTTCAAAACACAAAGTTCAGAGGGCACAGCAAGAAGTCCCACAGACAAAGATGTGATATCGAATACACTGGGGGATTTGCGAAACTTTTACTGCGTGATTGTTCAAATCATGAAAGAAAAGAGTTAAATCGTGACTTATATCAGTCAGTTGTGAACGATGAGAGTCTCAGCCCAACACACACCTGGATTGTTGAAGGGCTCACAATTTTTGGCATATCCCCATTTCTTGACATACTCACTCCTGAGTATAGATGATGAAAACAAAATACTCCAATATAGATTTCCTTGTTCAACCCACAGCCAACAATTTGCCATACAGAAAGATGACAACCTAAATCAACATTCTGGCAAAACCGCAACGGTCACACAGGATGTCAGCCTTTGTCAATATCAAATGGGCAAGTAAACAACCTCATCAACAATAGGGCAACCATTTCTCAGACCGTCCCCTGCTCTGGCCGTCGCCTGCTGGGAAATTGTACCATGTTTCTGGTCTAGAAGAAGAAACCTCAAAGAGAACATACCGGATTTGCGAATGCTCAACACAAAAAGGAAGTTTTCAAAGACTGAGCATACTACTGAGCAGAACTACTCTGGTGTCATTCCTGGCAGTTGCCGATTGCAAACCTAGGATGGTACTTTGCCAAATGATCAAGCGAACACTTGGTGTTCCGACATGCTGTGAAGTTTGCAACTTCACCTCATCTGCACCCTTCTCAGCTGAATCTCTTTCTTTACGAATGAACCACAAAAGATCCCTAGTCATCCTACAGCCTGATCCAAGAAACAGGGCATGCTCCCATAGGCCCGAAAACAGTTTTTCTAGTTGATACAACCAAACATGCACGATTCACGCACCGCTGCCCGCCACTGATCCTGCTGACTGGCGTACTCTGCCACGCTCTCCAGCAACCGCTTGATTTGTCTTTTGGCGTCTTTCCCGTCACCGCGAGCCCCGCACTTGCTGATAGCTCCACAGGCTTTGTGATGATAGTGTGAGGGACGCGAGGAGGATGAGGATGCAGGATGTCCATGCGCGTTGCAGCCAAACACGTTCATGCTGGTGGTGGTGGCAAGCTCACCTATGGTTTAACACGGGACCCGGCGACCAGACCATACCTCAGCAAAAGACAAAACACATCCTGACTTAGTTGGTTGAGCGTCTGATTCAACACCTAGAGCTGAAAATTAATACCCAAGCGTTGGAGGTACCTGCCTGAGAATGTGAGTAATCCTTTTTGACATGGTGGGTCATATGGATACGTGAGTTGGCAGTTGAACATACCTATTGCCAAATGAAACGAGAGTAAATATCACTGATACAAATACTGGATCCTTTGAATGTTCCTGTCTGTTTCCTTCAGCATAACAGGTGATGGGTTTGTTTGTCGGTGAATTACCTTTCGTTTAAGGGATGCAGCACATTTCATTGATTGATTATTTTGCAAGTTGTAGGACTTCCGACTTTGATACAGTTTGCATTCAGAATTCACAAAACCAACTTCTTGTGATATAGCAAGTGCCCTTGTTTTTCACAAGTTTAGCGTTGTCCCCGACCAGCTCTCATGGAACCCCGGACCAAAAGGGACCATTCGACCATTGCAACATTCTGCTTGCAGCAAATGAGACGTTTTGGTTAGCATCGCCAATCTGTTACCTGATTCCAAGAAATCTCATCCCAACATAGTCACAAAAATCAATGGATACTGAAAATACATGATGCACTGCATGGCTGAGAAGTTAGTACTGTGTAGGGTCAAAGTGCGGCTCACACCTCACAATCAAGTTCATACTCAGGAACAACGAGAATTTGCGGCACAATGGCAGTGCAATCCTGAAGCTGTTATCGGCACAATTATGAGAGATCTTTGTCATGCGACATTCAATAGGCATAACGGGTGGTACCTGAGTCGTTCATAGCAGCTACAGCGTTGGCCATATATTCTGAGCGCGCTTTGTACTCCCCCTCAAGGACACGAACTCGCTCTGCAATTCGATCCACACATTATTTGGTGAATACTCCAATCCCACCACAGGCTCCCTTCAAACTGAGGTTTATAAATTGAATGGAATAGAAACTGTTGAAAAAAGTTGGTGTGATGCTGAATTGTTGAAAATAGGCCACGTCAATCGGCAGCACCCGTCTTGGGGCAATTGAGAATATCCATCACAAGGAAGGTGCGTGCAGGAAGGCTTTGAACTTGCATGCCGCAGATTGGGACCCATTGAGCGATAAGGACGTACTGCATCCCAAAAGAATTCTGTCACACGATTCCGCACACCACTCTCATGATCATCAAGGATCCATCAATAATCCCACAAACTAACACTCATTGTACGGTTTATGTTGCTACAGGAGCTCCTGCAGAAAACGCTTTCACTGGACAAAACCTGGCGAGGTCAGACAGAGCCAAGCAATGGCTAACATACAGCACCAGCATGGACAGACATGGACATCCTGTCAATCCCCACGGTATCATATAATGTACTAAACAAATGTCAAATATCTCATATCATTACAAACTGCAACCCCTATGGAAATGCCATAAGGACTCTGTCCCAACTCGCTGTCGCCTTTTTATGAAACGCATCATCCCACCATGTCCAATTTCGCAGAAGATATCATCACTGGAATGACATCTAGGTTCAATGGCAATATGTCCTAACAACAAGATTCAATCACCTTCTGCGGCGACGGCGCGCGCTTCTGCTAACTGCAACAGCTTCGCAGCAAGGCATCCTTTACCAACATTTAGACCCAAAGCCCTGGAGCTTGTGCCGGTGCATTCCGAGCTGTGGCAGCCTTCCCCATTCACTCTGGCTGCCTGGCTCGCGGCAAAATTGTCCTCGGCACTCCTGGTTCCTGTATGTGAAATCAATTGCGAGTTCGTCCCACGAGCGCACTCCCTCTTGCAACATGACTTCTCACTTTGCAACTGCCCCGCTGGTCTTTGGCTGTCGCCGTCAATCGCGCACTTAGCGTGGGCTGTGTTTGCCTGGTTGGGAAGAAGCCAAACAGGGGGGACGAAACACAACGGTCAGAAGGAGTGTTGCAACACCGAGCTAAAGGAGTTACTGTGGGTGATTTGGTTGTGCACTGTCTTGAGAGTCGGCTGGTATCCATCCATTTCCCGATGCTGTAGTCTGTTCGGAGGCGACAAGCACCATAACTTTCGAGCTACAAGTAGAGTGTAGACATCATTCACTCCTTGTAACCAAGTAAGGACCGAGATGAGTAAGTACCCACAGGCAACTGTCATTCTTTCGCACACATTATCTGGTGTAGATTGCACATTCTTCTCGATATTCTCTGTACGGTAACTCCCCCCCTCCCCCACATACATCTACTGAAATTGGTTGAACCCGTAACGTTAAGCTTTACATAGAGCAATTATTAGGTTGCCTTACAGAAAATGTCAGGTCACTCAACAGTCAGTGTACAATCACCTTGCTACAATCACCTGAGAGGGTATTTCATACTCTCTACGAGCATACACAAGTCTGACACCGTTACCGAGTGAAACCTCAATGTTGCTTTCGGGCATCTCCATGCAAGGCCATGTGATTCCATGTACAGGGTTCACAACAGTCCATGCAAAACTGGCATGCGAAACAACCTTGGCCAGAGATTTGGCTTGTGCCGCAAGAGTCTCCTGGCACATCCGCAGCTGCTCCGCCATCTCCTCCTTCTTTCTCGTCTCCTGTTGTGCTGCGCGGCGCGACTGAGCAAGCTCTGCCTCCAGCCGCTTCCGATCGTGTTTCAAGTTGGCGTAGGGGGTGCAAATTCGCTGAATGGGCACTACCCCCTTCTGCTCTGCCTGTTATGATAGCCCCATCCCACATGCAAGTCACAAGTAAATCGTTAACAGGAAATGGCCCCTTGAAAAAAAAGTATAGGAACATGACAGCAACCAAGTTGGAATGCGTGCCATCTGAGGCGCACGCTGAATCGCACCTTCAAAACCTTCAAAATACAAGTACCAGGAAAACATAACCCACAGTTTGGGATCCAAGGAGACACATCTCATAATCCGTGTTAGGAGAAGAGTTTGCTGATGTTTGCAAATTCATACGAAACAAAAATGTTCTTACTAAAATGTACACTCGGATATTTCCCACCCTGTATGTGTGATTAGAACGCAATAAGTAACGTGAAAGGCAAAACTGACCTCAGCGCAGATCAACAAAAATACCCCAAAACAGCCTATGCTAAGCGTGAATACGCATGCCTCAGTCATTCAACATCGCTCTAGAGGTGCACTTTGCGGCGTTTTTGCACTTGATGCTTGGAGTGGTTGACAGGGCGTGCAACCCTTCATGCAGATTGTGGCTTTGAAACAGCATTGCAAACCAGGGAAGAATTGAAAAGCAACCACATTTACAAATCCTCTTCTCTTTTATAGCAAACGACAAACAAGAAAGAGGTGTGGACCGAAGGCCTCTGGTTGGTATGGAGGATTAAATTCCATCCTTGGGTGTGGCTTCTGCCTGAGAAGCGGGTGGGGCCAATCTCTAACAACACAGCTCCAGATATGCATGAGCTAAATTCAGCA
>NHOP01000329.1:0-16375 GCA_018697155.1 Pyramimonas parkeae | reverse complement strand
CGGCTTCCTCGGAGCCGCCGCTGCCGAGCTCCAGCAGCAGCAGCAGCAGTTACAGGAGGAGGGCGTAACTGCAGCGGGGCGCGCGACGGGCCTGGCGGGTGTGCACCCTACGTGCTTGCATGCCCCACTAAAGATGGTTTGAGGCACACGCTGCGCTACAAGGAACTGGTTGTGATTCATTCTCGGCTACTTCATTGGATCGGAAGACACCTGCTGTGCAAAACATGAGACGTTGGGTGTGCAGTGAGCAGCGCAAATAACCTCGATCCGCATGTATGCAGGGGAGCTGGTCGATGTGTGAGCCAGTGGGGTGATGAGATGCTTTAGTCTGGATGTATGCCCAATCAGCCCTGACCCCAGCCGTTTGGTTGTATTAGATGGCGATGTCCCTGAGCAGATTTACACGGATGCATTGATGTTCGCCGCATTTTTTGCGCTTGGGTTGCTGCTGAATGCATTTCGTTCATCCTTGTCTGTGAGTTAAGCGCTCAGAATCCAGATACAAGAATCCTGCAAGTCCCGTCCTGCACACCAGCACAACATCGTTGCAAGAGGGATGCTCAACTTTTTTCGGGTGAATGCGCTTGGGCAACATTGGTTTAGGCTTGGCGGCATGTTTGTGGGCCTGCTTACATAGGCAGATGCTGTTGCCACTTTCACAAATAGACCATGGTTATGCGTGCTCTTTCGATATTCCATCATTTATTCGAATACTGGGTCACGAACCCTCTCCATACATGGGATTTCACATTGCCCTAGTCATATACCACATCCTATCAGAGTGCGAGTTGCTCCTCATGATTGTGTACCGAGTCAAACACACTCCACCATTCAAAATGCGTGTTTACTGCACCTGAGTCAATGTGCAATGCTAGGACATGACATGGAGGTTCTTGTTGTGGGGTGCAGGGCTGGTGCGTAGCCTGCTGCTG
Organism: Pyramimonas parkeae; assembly: GCA_018697155.1. Classification (NCBI taxonomy): domain Eukaryota; kingdom Viridiplantae; phylum Chlorophyta; class Pyramimonadophyceae; order Pyramimonadales; family Pyramimonadaceae; genus Pyramimonas; species Pyramimonas parkeae. Next base: position 15,443 of record NHOP01000329.1, on the reverse strand, counting down.
CCACACGTGCATCGCTCCCTGCGCAGCGGTGAGGGCCATGTGCGCGCTCAGCACCTGGAGATGATGCGCCAGCTGGCGCACACCCTGCCCACGCTGTTCCCAGAGATGCAGTGCCTATTGGACAAGGACCCCGAAGTGGACTTTTTCCACAACCTGACACATTTGCAGGTGAGACTTGTCTCAGCCCAACAATTTCAGCCACCTGGGTTTCGAAATGTTGCAGTTCTTGATGAATGGTTTCTTTGTTTTGAAATGCATCCCTCCTGAGCATGGCGCCTGGACATTCACTTGAGCTGTGCGTTGTGCATGTGCGAGCCTTGCTCCCCAGTCTCTGAAATTGCTAGTAGGCGGTGCTGGAGACTGCCGCTCTAAACAAATTTACATAGTCTTGTTGCAATGATCATGGAAAGAAATGATCAAGACTGAAACTGAAGCCCCGAATTCGAAGAATGTTGCGCGCACGGCACTCATGGCATGCCTAGCACACTCTGGAAGGTGCGCAGTGCAATGTGAAGTCGCAACACAAAACATGGACTGATCAACTCAGACATATTATGGCAGGCACCAAGAACATAGGCTGAAAACAATTTCGCCGCATGGGAGTCCCATACTTTGGTTCCTCTAAACCTCAACCGGTAAACCACAAGACAAGCTAGTTCCTCATTTAAACAGTCAGATGCGCCTGACATGAATGCTGTTTCGGCACAATTTTCCGGATACCTCCAGATGCACCGCCGAGTGCGCGCTCTGAAGAAACTGCACAAGGCGATAGGGGCCAACCAGCTGAGCCGCGGAGTGCTCACAAGCTTCTTCATCCCTCTGCTAGGTATGCAGTTGTACCCGCGCTGGTCTGAAACGCTGGTCACGGTCGCGCTGTAAATGCCCGCCTGTTTCACTTGGTAGGGGACGTTGGACATGAACATCAAACTACAAAAACGCTGATGGTTCCCTGGGGTTTGAAGCTCGACCAACGCAATTTACCAAGCACACTGATACACACAAACTACCGGTGCTAATGATCGCACCTCCTCCCACTTCTCACACTCCTTCTGAGGACGCTCAAATTTTCTGGATTGTTAAGTGATTGGTGACTTTTGCCTTGCGAGAGGTGTCCAGATATTCAACGGTCAACCTGGCGAATTTTCCACCAAGCAGCCACTCACAGGCATGAGACATCTTCACTCGTCACCGAGAAAAGACACTGGGACTTCATCCGAGGTCTTGGGAATACATTGGCACCATGAAAAAAGAGTTCACGCCCGTTGGTTCGTCTGGGGCAGGAAGGTTGTTGGTTACAACATTATGACGGGGTCGTAGATGCGGGGTGCACTACGGTTGGAATGCGGTTCGGGTCGTTGGGAGGATGAATTGGACTCTGAACAGGGTCTTCCAGAGGCGCGTGAGGGGGAGGACTGTTTGGGTGAAACCAGTGTAGTGTGTAAGGTCTAGGTACCGCAGGGTTGTTGCTGTTGCGCGCGTCGGTTTGTAGTGAATTCTGCGTTGCCCACATGCTGTGCTTGGGTATTTTTGCGCTCGATCAACGTTGCAACTGCCCAGGAACCAACCTCAAACGCCAAACAAAGTTTGTTGTGGCGGTGAGTCCCTGCACCATGAGATTTTCCTTCCTACCATCCCCTCCCCTCTTGGCTGGTGCGGTTCATTGGACCAGAGAGCCTTATTCTGGAGGAGAAGCAGGCTGTGAAGGATAGCAAGGCCCAGAAAAGCTCAGACACCCAAGCCAACTTGGTGGAGGCTGCGGCGCAGGCTCTGGCTCGCACGGCAGCGGTGCTGTCATGGAGCCCGTACTACGCCCTCCTGTCACGCAGCATCCGCACAATCGCCTTCAAACCCGAGCTCATCAAGGTTGGTTTGAATTGGTTTGCTTTGTATTACAGCCACCATATGTGTGTGTCCAAAGAATGCAGGGGGTGCCCGATGTGTGCAGATTTGCATGCGACATGGTTTTGATATCAACAGTACAAATGCCGTTTGCGAGTTCTGCGTTACCAAGTGCCTCGGCGTAGATAGGGCTGCGCTTAATGTGTCATCATATATACGCATGTATTTGTTGTGGTTCCCTCTCTGTGATCCACGCGCATAGTGTTTGTAAACTATACTGTTATCAGCGTCAGCGAGGCTTGCACAACATATTATGGTTGAGGAAACATCTGAATTGAAATTTGACGGAAACCATGTGTGCGAGACTACATACACTCGGCTTTATGATCATTGTTTGATAAAGCAAGCGTGTGGAATATCGTGATGGCGCATGCGTTGCTTTCTTGGTTGCTGCTTCTCCATCACAGGTTCTGCTGCGGGTGGTGTGCGGAATTATCGACGAGTACCACTTTTTCGAAACTCCAAATGACGGGGCTGCTGAAGGGGAGGCATGTGCCCACCCGACCGCGACTAAAGACAATGACGAGCGAGATGAAGAGGAGGAGGAGGAGGAGGAAGAAGAGCAAGAGGGGGGCAATGAAGAAGATGAGGGCAATGAGGGTGCAGGCGTGGTGGCAGTGCCCTCAAACATCGTGAACGTGTTTCAGACCAAAGTCATCCCTGGGCTGGTACCGACACCCGCATCATCGCTACCCATAGGATGCGCTCTTGTTGTCAAAACGTTCTATGCTGCATCCTTTGACCTGTGTTTAGGAAACGCGTTAGGGATGTCATTCTTCGTTGATATGCTTAGGCAAGCAATAGACACTACAGTTATAATGCTTATTCATTAGTAGTGAAAGGGGCTAGCTGGAGATTATTGAAGATGCTCTACCAGGCGTACAGACACATGTCTACGCAGGCTTTGGGGCATCAGGTACACCAAACAACACCGTTTGTAGCACTAACAGATACCAAGTATCTAGTATTGTGTGTACAAACAGTGCAAAGCAGTGCTGAACCAATCGAACTCCTTTCATGAGAAAGTGAACATGTGCTCAACATTTTGCTCAAAGGATATGTATTGTCCTGAATTCCATTCTTATTGTGTGCAGCAATTACTGGAAGCTCTTGACGGAACACTAGAAAATTATTTGTTCTGCCAACAACGATAGGAATATACCCTATGAATTTCTCATTCATCACACCGGACCCTCTGAACAACATTGTGGCATTTTTTGCTAATGTTGTTGATTGTATTCGTACTTGAGCGTCTGTGGCATCCAACTGTTGTTTGCATCTGCAGCGCAAGCACCTGGTTGGGGACGATGACAAAGTGCGCACCCCCGTGGCCCTGGCCATTGTGAAAGTCCTCAAGCTTCTGCCCCGCGAGCTGGTGCGCACTGAGCTGCCCTCCGTGCTAGGTAAGGTATGCAACTTGCTCAAGAACCACCTCAACGGTGTTCGCGAGAGCGCACGCGCCACCCTCGTCGACCTGGCGGCGGAGCTGGGGCCTGCGTGTCTGGGCATGCTGGTGGACACTATGAGATCCAACCTTCAGAGAGGCTACCAGGTGATGTGCCAAAGCAAGAAATTTTGGGGTGCGTTCATGAGGAGTAAGGCAACAGCTAAGCAGCTCTTATGTCCTGTTCTTGTCACGGGGCTAGTACCAGGCTGGCAGGGAATAGTTGCATACTGCTTTCGGAGGAGCACGTTGTACTGGGGCAAAAGCGCTTTCGAATCTCAGGTTGTGGCTGATGCATTACCAATTGGCACGTTCACAAGTGATAATTGCCATCGCCTGACCAGATACATGAAAGCTACAGTCAGAAAGTGAGTGTGCTCCTACGCAATTTTAATTATCCCACATTCAGTTTCCTCAGTGCCAGATACTCTTGCATGAAAAATGCGCTCATGGAGACTGCCCAGGTGCATGGTTGAAGCGTGAAGGACGAACAGGAGCAGCTCCAGGACATTGAGATTTAATTTAAACGAGCCATCATGGGGGCCTATACAATGTGATGTGTATTCATTTGAGACTGGTAGCAATTGGCGCTCACTTGTGGTGCTCGTTGGTCAGCGAGATGTTGACCAAGTGCTCTTTCTTCCCTTTCACATTCCCCTATCAAATCGAGCAGGTGCACGTTCTGGGGTTCACTTTGCACGCGGTTCTGGCAAAGCTTCAAGTGGGCGCAACGGTTGGTGAATTCGATGACGCGTTGCCATCGTTGATGCCTGTGATTGAGCACGATTTGCTGGTACGCATATGACCTTGCTCCCCCCTGCACCTCCCCCATGACATCATTATCGTCGAATTGTTGCATGTTCAGTTGATTAGCATTGTACCTTGCCTGTCCGATATACGTATTCAAACTCACCCTGACAATCTCAGAAGCCACCAGATTGTCCTCCCCAGATTTGTTACAGAAATGTCTTTGTTTGGAGCACCAGTGCTTCTAGTATTCCCCTTAGACGTCTCTTTCTTCTTGGAGCGAATTAATGATGTTGCTGGCATCACACCATCTTTGCTGATTCACATTTTGTCTCTGTATGCGCAGTGTCCTCTTGGAAACAGCCATTGGCCCTCACACAAGCATGGATTGTATGATGTGAAAGTTGATATTTGGTGGCATGTGTCAGCTCCGCACCTCAACTGTGGATATTGGCCATCTCGAACTGTCGAGATAAAGCATGTATTCAAGACTCGTGAAGCGACACAGTGCGTGGTCTGTCACTCATCTCCTTCCTCCCCTTCCTGTCCCAACAGGGGGAGGTGGCGGAGGAGAAGGAGGTTGCGGCAATCACGGCCAAGATGCGCGAGACCAAGCGCACCAAGTCCTTTGCTTCGTTAGAGCTACTGGCGAGCCGGGTGTCGTTTCGCACGCACTTGGGGGACCTGCTTGCACCCGTGCGTAACCACTTACACGCAGCCAACAGCGTGAAGGTGAGTGGGCCCTGGTGCCTGCGATCCAGATGACAAGAGCGCGTCCAAACACAAAGTGTGGAGGGTGGTTTCCTTTTTGTCTACTCAAGATTGAATCAAACATGTGCCGCACACAGGTTTGCATGTCAATGTCGCACAAGTATTGCGATGTTTACGATACCGTATGAATGCATTCTTGGTCTAGTGGCTTGTGCGTCATCTGATCTGCTATGCCTTTTTTTGTTTCCCTGTAGCTCGCTTTTGTCCATGCCAAGTATGTTTAAACTTTCAATGTCGAGCTTGCCTTGGCATTTGTGATGTTCACGCCGCCTCACGTCATCAGGGTAGCGTATTCCTCTTGCACACTGCTCGTTCGTTGTAGCTACCCTGCTGTCGGAGAACGGACTAAGCACAACAAGCTGCAAGGAAAAACCATGATGCGCAACAAAGCCATAGGCAGCAATGATATATTGGGAGCGTGTGTGAATCACCTACACGGTGGGCACTTGCTTCGCATTGGATGTACCCACGGATGGTGCTTCTCTCTGTTTCAATAGACCGGCTTGAGAACGCCTGTGGTTTGGAACGCCGAGGTAGCATGAATCAACAGCCCATGAAGACCCAACTTGATAATACAATAAAGGTCTACCCAGTATGAATATGGACACTGCAACTCTTTTTATTCGCAGCGAGTTTTCTTGGCCCGTGCACCAGAGACCGAGCGGGCTATCCCCTGTGCTAGTTCGTTGAGGGGAGTGTGAACTGACAAGGGACGTGTGCATTATCACGTTTGGAAGTCTTTTTTATGGGGCTTCGATTGTTTGTGGTTGCTCTTTCGAATTGTGACATGCATAGGAATTTCTATGGCCCGCGGTTTTCCCATTGTGGCTGGCGGGTCACATCTATGAGCGCGTGATGATGCCAATCACAATGCCGTCTGGTGGTTGAAGTGAAATCCCCAACCCTCGGGGTTGGGTTCTGCGCTGGGGGACAGGTTCGCTCCAAACTGGAGGAGGCGCTGCAAAGCATTGCGGTGGGTGTCATCGCCAACCCCGAGGCCCAGTTTGCGGACCTGCTGGTGTTTGTGCACTCCACCGTGCAGGACGGGCTTTGCGCCGACGCCGCCGCCGCCTCCGCCGCGCTACCCAAGGTGAGCAGGCATGGAGTGGCCCGCAAATTGCCTGAAAGGGTGCGGCCTTAGATGTCACACATAGGAAGGGTGACTTGAGCTAGAACAACTGGCGTTAGAACGTGCCAAACTGCATATAACCAAATGGAAATATACATTACTCATGGTGATGCAGGCAGTGTTGTGTCCCTGTCCCTCAGGTGAGCTACAACCGGTTGCACCGGTACCTTGGTCCTAACCAGTATGAGCTCAGACCTGTGCCTTTCAGTTCTATGTTCTTTCTTGAATTTTGTGGGAGTGTGTTATTGTTTGCCTCCACTGTGCTCGGGTGACATGTTGACTGGCATGCACGTCTGGAGCGGGTCAGGTGGGAGGCCCTGCGCGACGAGTGGGCAGGGACGCGCTCAAGCCTCGGCCTGCCCGGGGTGCGCCCAACAACAACCCCAGCTCCGCAGTGACGGCCGAGACAGCTCCCCCCAACTACCACCTCGTGATGCAGTTTGCGCTCAGTCTGCTACACATGGCACTGAAGCGCCAGGCGGGCAAGAACCAGCTTGCCGCTGCAGGTGCGCACTCTGACGGGTAGGGACGTGTACGACGAGAAGAGCTCCTGCACTGGGTTAGGCTTCCGGTGGATGCGACATGTGCTTGTAGAAGTGACAATACACAACTGGGAAGATGGGGAGAACATCCCCAAGTCCTTGTCGTTGGTGGATGTATGCCTGCTGGACATTTCTGCTCTGTACTATGACTGTGTCTGACGCACAAGTGTGATCGCTCGCTGTGCGGGTCTCGTTTGAGATGGGGCCTTGTGTGTGCGCGCCTGGGAATGGTTGAACCAGCCTGCAGACAAGCAATAAACTCGATGTCAGCAAACCCAAGAAATGTGAACACAAAGTACACGTCTTCTTTCCCTCAACCTGCACTTCGCACTATTATCGTTTTCGATCTACCCAAATAGCGGGCCCGACGCATGTGGTGTTTGTTTCAGTCGACCGTCTCACCTCAGTCTCTTTCTTCCAACGTCAGCAATCAGCGAACTTCTTACGTGTGACCTCGACAACACTATAGGCTCTTGTATGGATCGTGTGCGAGTTTGTGCCTGCTGTGGATGAATGGTTTGGCTCAGGGGCGCTGGTCGGGCCGTTTGTGGGGCTGCTGAGTGCCGGGCTGGAGAGCACGCGCGTGCCGGTGGTGACGCACTGCCTTAAGTGCCTGTGCTTCCTAGTGCCGCTCAATCTGGAGGAGGTGGCTCTGGAGGCGGACACCCTCTGCTGCCGCGTATTTGACATGATGCAGGGCGTCACTAAGACGTCCTCCGCCCTCGTGCAGGACGGGTTCAAGCTGGTGGCGGCGCTGATTCGCGCGTGCCCCAGCTTCAAGGTCTCGGATGACCACCTCAAGTACCTGCTCGCCGTGGCCTTTGTGGTGCGCTCGCTCTCCTAAACCAGGCTCTTCCTAGGAAGCTGCGGTCGTGAGCCAAGTGGCTGGTGGCGCGGCTGCATGGGAGTCACCACACTGTCTCGGAGATGTGTCAGTTGTTGTGTCTAAGCCCGTAGGATTGCGTGAGGTGTCGAGTTTGGGCATGATTGACCGGGGCGACTCCTGCTCTGCGCTCTCTGCACGTTTGTGTACACAAAACACACGATGTGTTTGTTCCATTTGGAGGCTTTGCAAAGGGGATGACGAGATACGTTTTTATTGCATCCAATGATGAGTGTTATTGGCCTATGCCAGGATCTTGAAGTTTTCATAGCGCAACAGTGGAAGTGATAGGGAGCCAGTTGAAATAGGTCGCTGGCCTTTGTATAAATGTCATGTCCCTATACGTGTGAATTAGAAGTTTGTGTGTTCAAAAGTTGGACTGCAAACTGAAAACACGCATCGGTGGGAACACACTCAGAAAGGAGTGCGGCTCCGCAAGATGGTAGCAAAAGGGAATATTGCAATGTATTCTCTGGGTAAGTTGATACTATGACTAGTTGCTATTTTTGCTATGCATTATTCGGAGTGTGGCCTTTTGTTTTTCAATACAAGATGCTGGAGTAGACATGTTTGATCGCAACTGCAAACTAATCCTCGGAGGTCCACCAATGTGCCGGCTGACATGCTATCAACCAACTGCATACGAAACACGCAACAGTTGCTTCATACAGATTTACATGATCTGAAGGGGATGATGAGATACATTTTCCTTGGATCATACCAGTTCATTTGGACTTGCGGATGTTGAAGGCTGCCTTGTGCGCCGATGGAATTGAGAGTGTAACTCGGTGGGAATGGCTACCCGTCCTTTGGGTGAAGGTTATATTCCTGTGGATATGGGTACACATGCGTATTTAATCAATGTCCAGGCCGACTCCTGGTAAGTCATGCAGATTCTGAAAGTGTTATCTGTTTTGATCTTTGGCTTTTGTCAGTCAGACCATTGTATGTCAATGTCTCCTGCAGGATCTTGAGGACAGCAACAACCGGGCCACAACGTTTTCTCTCCTTAAAGCCATCACCACGCGCAAGGTGATGCTGCCGGAGGTGTACGATTTGATGCGCCAGGTGTCGACGCACATGGTGCGCTCCCAGCAGGCACCCGTGCGCCAGCTGTGCAGCCAGGTGTTCTTGCAGTTCCTGCTGGACTACCCGCTCGGCGAGCGGCGGCTGAGGCAGCACCTGGAGTTTCTCGTGCGCAATGTGGGCTACGAGCATTCTACAGGACGGGCTGCGGTGCTGGATTTTATGTCCCAGGTGGTGGCCAAGTTCCCATTGCCAGTGCTGGAGGAGCAGGCGGAGTTCTTCTTTCTCCCGCTTGTGACGCGCCTTGTGAACGAAAGGTGTTGTTTGTGATGCTCACTCTTGTGTTCTTTCTGACAATAGAGATGACTGCGATTATGATGCTCATTCTGATGGCCACTTGAGTGAGTGGATATATGGTCAACCTGGAAGTGAATGGCGACTCTGCTGCTAGTGAATATTGCAAGATTGGATTTCGAGAAGATGGAGACGCCTATGGTGATTGACATTTTTTCGCGTAAATTTCAAATTATCATATCAATGCTTAGTATTTGAAAACATTAAACGCTAAGCGAATGATAAACATTTTGCTGATCATGATGTAGTATGTGATAGTGGTGCTGACAGCGTACAGAAGTTACGAAAGTGGTGTTGATATTGTACTGATTTGTTGTAACAGTGAAAGTGTTGTGTGGTCGAATGGTAAATATGTAAAAGGGTTGTTTTGATTCTCAAGGGGACACAGTTTCAGCACACAAACCTTGCAAACCTCACATCATGTGCATGATGTTGGTCGAGCACTGTCAAAAACACAGTTTTCATTTTGCAAGCGAGTTATCAGTGGTATCTCAATCACTGGGGCATGACTTCTGTCTATTTTGACAGGAATCAATGCATATACGCCTCTATTGACAGCCTTTAACGGCATCGTTATTTGATTATGGTGTATCTGAACGCTTTGCAGTGATACCAAGTGCCGGCAAGCAGTCGGGCAAGTGATCAAGGCCATGCTGACAAGGCTACTCGAATCGGCCCGGTTCGCCCATCTGTCCAACTACGCAACCACTTGGATGCACAATAGCAGCAACCCAACATTGCAGCGGGCCGCGGCACAGGTGAGGTGGCTTGCATACTCTCAATTCGCTGCACCGTAGCCCAGCTGCAAAATGATAGTGCCGCTTCGCGTGGGCTCACAGGAAACAATTGTTCTCGAAGACTGTTTCTGTGTTGTGGATTTGCTTTCGTGCATGCTATGTGGTTGTATTTACGCTTTTTTGTCTGCTGTGGGCTACCATTGAATTTGCACTTTGAAGAGATGTGCAAATAACACCCACGATATGATGCCAATGACACCCAATCATGCCAGCCATGTCAAGCGTGGAAAAGTTGCATTTGTGTGTGCGTTGCCACCAAGTCGATTGGCATTGGTTTACAGATGCTGTATTTCTCATACATCTTACAATTGCTCCCATAATTGCACCAAATACTTCCAAGTGCTTACTGCTGGATCGCAGTGACCCTACCTCGATTCAAATGCATGGGAAGGTATGAATGTTCACCATAGAAGCTTATATGACTGTGTGCTCATAAAAGCCGTGCCTTGTTGGTACTCGGTGCCGGCGCAGGTGTTGGGGCTAGTGGTGGATGTTTGCGGGCCCAAGGCTTCGCGCATATTTCCCGACACCTGCCCTGCATTGTTAGAACTTCTCCACCTCACGCACTCTCGTAGCCAGAGCCTTGAAGAGTCAACCGGGCTTGATGAGCCGGAAGCAGACAGGGACACTGCAGGTGAGCCAGAATTACAGCATGCGCATTGCCGTGTTGCAATTCAGAGACTATCTCCAAAGGCATTCAAAGTATATCGTGGGAGGTATTCTTTGTGAAAGACATTGACAGCAGGCTGTGCGCCAGTGAGCGAGAGTTGTAGTTTACATATACAGCTTTTGATTGCGAATCGGCTTGATGTAGGCCATTATTCCTCTGAAGACACCATTCACGCATACGACTTGTTGGTCTGTCCTGGTGATAATGTTTTCTCTATTCCGTATATGAAATTAGAAATTATCTCAATCAAATGTATGGCTTGCCTTTCAGTAGGGAGGGGTCATTTCAAGTATCTGGCAAGTGTCGCCATGCTCGAATTGAGATGCAGTATATTTGGGACATATACACCCAGGATGCCACTGCGCCACTGGTCCACCAAGGGTCTCTGATCGGCCATATTGAATAAGCACAATCCCCCTGACAAGAATTTCTTGAGCCGTGTTTGCAGAGAGCGTGTGGCAGCCGGGCTACTACGGCCTCTTGCTTATGGAGAAGATGGTAGTGGCCGACGTCAACTGGCTGCCGTCCACACCAGAGGGAGCCATGCTGTGGGAAGCCGCGGTAGCGCTGCTCCTGCATCCTCACATGTGGGTCCGCAAGGCAGCCTCCCGTCTACTGGGGAGGTACCTTGCGAACTGCGACAAAATCGGCAGGTGGGCTGGGGTTGAACTTGAGATCTCGCCCTCGACTGCGCAGAGGGAGCGCAGGGCGGGACTGCTGATGCAGCCAGGCAAGCTTATGCAGCTCTCTCGAGACGTTTGTCAGCAAGTTGAGGCCGAGCTGTTGGACGACGCATTGGCTGCGCAGATCGTAAAGAACCTAGTGGGCTTGGTGCGAATCTCACTGGCTCGACGTGCAGCGGGAGAAGGGGACGGACACCCCAAAGTGAGTCCTGCTTTGCACGCGTGCGTCGGGTGACAGGGTTCCAACAGCAAATGGGCGGCATCTGGACATAGCATCCCATTTCTCATTCATGTGCGGATTCATGCATGCGCTTGTGATTTAGGCTGTTGTGGTATCAGCATCCGTTGCTTGTTCCAATGCTCTCCTTATCGCAAAGTTATGACTTTGTGTGTCGATGCCTTTGCTAGCGGGCTTGACTCTTGGTGGAAAGAGGGTGAATTGTTGTCAACAGAGCGTGCAAGATGGAAGCATCCATGAAGAGGAAGCGGATGGTGACGAGGAAGACCCTCAAAAGCGTGGAGACCAAGGTGCCTCGGTGTCGGGCACTGGCATAGACTCTGCCTCGGAAGCAAAATTTGTTTTTCGACGAATGGGGAGAGCAGCTGCCAACGGCACGCCCACGCAGCAAAACGCAGTCTTGCTGTGGTGTGCAGCTGCCACAGCCGCACTGGGTGCAGAGGGAGTGACCGCGCACTTACAGGCAAGCGGCCGAGTGATTGATGTTCGTCGTCGTCCATAGCTCCAAGCAGGGCCGACATCACATTTAGTTTGGCTTGTCACACAACAAGCTTTACGGATTTTTGGCAATGAAGTTGAAGCACAGGCGACTCCTGAATTGCTACAGAGCCTTTATCTGCATGCATGTGTTGAGCACTTGGTTTTTGCTGATGGTGTTAGCACAAATACGGTTCTCTTCGCTAGCTCCTTTCATGTCAACGTGGTCAATCCATCAAGTCTGTATTCAAATAGCACCATTGGCTGACTTTAATACATACGGCAGCAAGTTTGTATCTACCTGCTATATCATATCAAATTGACAATTTGCATGATTCACCATTCCCTGCAACACACTATTCTATCATCATTCATCTGTATATGTTTTGGTGCAGGATTTGATTCGACCTGTCCATCGAGCTAGCACTGCCACAGGAATCCCCTTGGACGTTAAGCAAAAGGCAGACGAGGTCCTGGCACTTATTAAAGAAACTGTTGGGGGCGTTGTTCTTGCAGAGGTACGTGATGTCTCTGTGATGTGTTTCGATTTGTGCCGTCGATAGAAAACGTCCTGGTGTTTGTTTAGGCGATTGGCATAATCACTCGCCATTCGAAGATGATCCTATCCAGTATGGCCTTTGATAAATCATCCGCCGAGGCAGTACCTATCATGGTGAGCGTTTTGGCGACAGATTTATTGACTTGCGTAATGATGATGATCTGCAAGGTTGGTGTAGTATTTGATAAATCATCAGCCAATGCGGTGGCTGTCCATGCTCGAGCTGGTACCGATGGTAAGGTATACATCTCAACGACCCACGAGTTCTCATGGTGATCGTTTATACGATTGGTGCAGTCACTCGCTAATCACTCACTATACAAAGATTTCCTGACAAACCTGCATGGCCTTTCGGCTGAGGCACTACCTAATGGTGCCATTGAGATTTCAATTGGTGTGTGCATGCTTTCCGAAATATTTGTGGTGATAAACTTTGCAACACTCAATGCTTATAGTTCTTCATTTGTTTATACTTGTGTGTGGGATTGGTCGCTCTGCATCGAAATCCACATTTATACATGTGTGTTGAATCAGTACCTTTTTTTCTCTCATGACATACTCAATGTATTGACCCAAGCATTCATTGGCACGTGGAAGGTGGACTAGTGAAAAAGAGGGGCCTTGATTAATGAACGGTATTGAGAGTAAGTCCTATATGAGAAGGTCTGCGTCGGCCAATGATTCATCGCAGACCACTCCGCTTTCTGAACCTTGATTATCAAGAAAATACGCCGATCACCTTAACATTGCCATGGTTTCCAGAAAGCAAGATAATCAATGAAGGACTAGCAATTGCAAGTTTTTGCTCATGCCTGGAGATATGGGCAGCAACCTTCACCATGACGGCTCATGTGATGGTCAGTAGCGGATTTTTTTGGTGCAATCCACTTTTTTCTCGTACGCGCTCAGATATGGTGTGTATCATGTGCCGTGGGTTTCCGGTCTACAGGTTTACACGGCAGTGAACAGCTCCAAGGAAAAAGTGAAAGAGGGGAAGAAACGTCATCTTAAGCTTGAAGCCATGCTAGACCCCGAACGGCATGCCCGTCGACGACTTAAGAAAGCAGAAAAGAACAAGGAACAGAAGAAACGCAAATTGGCAAAGCTAATAGCGCACAAGGCAAAGAAACCCCGAAGCAGTCGCGACGTTTAGTTGCCTTCCGCGTGAACAATGTCCTTAGTACGCATTGTGAATGCGATGTTACCAAATTATATTTTCACGTGTCATGCATGGTGCGTACGATAGTCGTCATGATTGTCATTTCAACTTGCATTATCGATTGCGAGATAGACATCAGGACAACTCTGGCAACACGTGGAATGGTGTTCATACGATTGTTGGCACCATATAAGATGGCGGAGACTTGAATTAGGAAAAGGGAGGGGTACTAGACTGAGAATCTAAAGAATTCGATCCGAGATCATACAAGCAAAGCTTTGCGACGGTCGTTCTAAAGGAAGTTGATGAAACTGGCAATTAAGTGTCCGCTGCAATCCTGCCGCGACAAACGGAATTGGTGGCCGAAAATTGCCGAGAAAGACTACTGTATACTGACTAAGCTCTGGTAAATTCAGTCCGCTATATCACGGGCGAAGACATAATAAGGTGTACTAAGGTGCGCTTTGTCTAGTGCACGTGGATACGGTAGTGTGCTCCTAGGACATCGTATACTCTCTTGGACAGCTCAAACGAGTGGACGTTGGTTACCCCTCCAACATCATCAAAGTAATGGTATTTTGCGCCACCTTTTCCAACCCCTTCAGTTGCTGGATCTGGTTTTGTGGCACTCCTCCGACCAGAACTTGAATCCGGTGTGCGTGATTTCGAATTGACTCTGTCCTTATAGTCTTTACTCCAATCCGAAAATCCATACAAATGTACCTGCCAACAACATCCAGGAAATAACTTGAACTCATTGACAGTGCCCCGTACCAGACGCATTACTGGGCAGGCAAACTGTCGGTCTTGGGCGGCTAGCATATTCAATCAATTCTCCCTTCACACGTCTGGATTGGAGACTGGTGGTCAATACATGATGTTTACGGATAGTGTGCAAAAACATGATTTTAAGGTCTTGCATCAGGGGAACACGTTCATGAACTGTTGTGATGACAGACCCGGGCGTATCGGGTGGCACATAAGCGCAGACAGCAGTATCACCCTCCTGCATAAAGATATTGCGCACAATCACCCAAACACCTGAATTCAATGGAAAATAATCTAACGAACAGCGTTTGCAGTATCTCACCTCGTCGCAAATTTGGCTTGCAAATACAATTGCAAACCACCCAGATGTAGGCTTGCAAACAAGCTGCGAGTCGTTTTTGCGCACGAAGGTGGTGTCAAAGACGTTGGTAATGTTTTCCGCAGTGGTTCGAATCACTTTTGCACACTGCTCTCCTGCAATCTTCACAGAGTTTGACACTCGTCGCCACACTTCATCCGCAGCCATCTGAGAATACATGTGCCCTTATCAAAGTTACAAGAGTTGCGACATTGGAAGCAATGTTCATTCGCAGTTATCCACCAAATCATGAAGAGTGTGTATGTTGCAACTGTTTCACAGCCATGTGAATATATCTGCAGGCTGTTCTGATGGGGATGATGTGATGCGCTCTTTTGGGAGTATTCATAAGCGTTTGAATGTGACACAATTTTTGCAGGCGCAGTCATTGCATTTAGCGTACGACTCACTAGACATTGTTCCCTGCTCGTTGGGCTAAGGCCGTGCACCGAAACATACATATGCACATGCAAATGAATACACTGAATATTTTGACACATTGTCGTTTAATCTTGTGTGTGAAACTATAAAGTGATTCTGTGCAACACAGGAAAGTTGTTATCACATTGCGACGAGGAAAAATTTGATAAACTAAGGCGTTTCAGTTGCTGGATGACATCTGTTTATGCTTCAAGCCTACAACACCACCAAAGACATGCTGTAGCTGGGAATATGCGTGATCTTAACACAGACACTTACCACAAAGTCCGGAGATAGGGCCATTATCCGGGCCTTTGGGAACTTGGTGAATACTTTTGGCAAAGAAAAAAATCGCCAGCCTTCTGAGTTGGGAGACTCAATTAGAACCAGAGTTGATTTTCCCTCCAGAGGCTTATCCTGAGCATCATCAAGGCAGCCGACGTCAGTCACCCTTCAGCACAAGTTCACGGAGATTACCAGGATAGAGCAAGCATTATCGACGCGAGTAGTCATATCAGC
>NHOP01000328.1:0-16363 GCA_018697155.1 Pyramimonas parkeae | reverse complement strand
ATCTCACGATCAAATACGCCATGCTGGCTGGCGGGTCATCTTCAATTAGCGAGTGATCATACCAACCGCCTAAATAACCACCATAACTGGTGGTTCCAAAGTTTTAGGTGGCTATGCGTGGGAACGGGACTTGATACGGCGACCCTCCGCTGTCAGAGGCCAGTATCCTCTCACCACGGTTTCGTTTCATAGAACGCCATATCAAACTGCAGGGATCATCTGAGCACGTGGCGCCGATGGCGCAGCAATTCATTTGAAGCATCTCATTTCATGAACGCACGAAGCTTTTCCGGGTTTTCTTCGCGCCATCAGTACTGTGTGTGTCTGCTCGTGCTGTATTCACAGAGATTGGCTACCGCCCATATCGATTTGAAATTTTTATACGCAGAGTTCCATTTGTCATTCTAGTCTCATGTACTCGCCTGGATGAGGTTAAGCAGATCCCTTGGCAACCCGATCATGGATGCTTAGCGCGGACAAATTGCCAGGATCTGGTCGCTGATGCCAGCCTAGATCCGCTAATGGGATCGAACCAACCATCCTTGCAGGACACAAATGTACTCTGTTGATGGATAAGCAGAAGGTTTAAATCAGCCATGCTGGTTGGGGAAGGGCACGGGACGGGGGTGACACAGCGAGACCTACCAATCGCCTAAAGCTTCCATCATGACATCTGGTAATTCAAAAACACATATGTGCAATTGAGGGAGTCGCTAACAGCTTTTTGCAGCTTGAGCGGCCTACGGGGGCTAAAGAATCGTCATTGTTCCATCCTGCAACGCGACATGGTTAGCTTCATGAGGCGTGCGAACAGGAAAATAAGTGCAAAAACTTGCCCCCCCCCTGCAAACGCGTTCCTACTCCTCCGAACTGGAGACATCGTTACCTGGTGCTATGAACGTTTCGGTACGGGACGATGGAATTACACAAACCTTCACTGCAGTTACGTTGATAAACCGTTTTCAGAACAGACATTCAACAACCAAAATATTCAGTTCTCTCATTCATCCACACCCTCTGACAAATTACATTGTGTTCATACCAACGCGTGTATGCAAGTTTGTGTGCACATATTTTGCAACGTGCTCGATAATCAATCGAACATGGACATGTTTTGGCCATTGTTCCGAGTAACACAATGGGCGGAATGTGCTCCATGGTATTCATCCACCAGAACAGGCGACGTCCATTTAGGGGTGCGATCAAAACCATTCGTCACGGGACTACAACCTCTACAAAACTAAGTGCGTGTGTGGTTCATTGACAAATGGTACGCCAATTGCAAGACATCTACACGATAATAACCAGGTATTGTAGCTTTCTGGGAAGTGCGATGGTCCGAGTGAGATGGTTAATCCGTTCTTTTATGCATTAGCTCCATGTTGACCTGAGGAAAGGAAAGTCATGGGCACTGCAAAACGAACACTTCTATCCTGCAGGAATATGAGAGGATGATCAGGTTCCGCTTCTTTGCTCGACACAGCGCCTACTTTCCCGCGATCATGCATGACACTAGGAAGGGTGCATATGGATTCATTGTTCTTCGTGCCCGACTAGGGAGCGCACTGGGCGCAACACCCAACGAAA
This sequence comes from Pyramimonas parkeae, assembly GCA_018697155.1. Classification (NCBI taxonomy): domain Eukaryota; kingdom Viridiplantae; phylum Chlorophyta; class Pyramimonadophyceae; order Pyramimonadales; family Pyramimonadaceae; genus Pyramimonas; species Pyramimonas parkeae. The sequence goes on along the minus strand of NHOP01000328.1, from coordinate 14,776 downwards.
TCTCAAATTACAAAGTCCCATCTACGAGCTCTGTTCCATTGCCTGCATCTCCAGACTCTACGGGTCCCGTGTTTGCGCGTTCAACCTCACTGAAGTCAATAGGAGCACTTCGAAGATCGCTGCGGGCCTCGGCGCCATCCTCATGCACAGCCTGTGCTTGTGCGGAAGAAGAATTGAGGAGAGTATTTGCAGTCATATCAATCTCATTGGTGGCAGCCGAACTTTCCATTTCATTGGCTTGATAAACATTTACTCCAGTATACACATCAGCTGTCGCATCTACTGAATGCCCGAAGCCAGCACTCGGATCAAGGTTCACCAGAGGAGCTTCCTGTGTTAGCAAAGAGAGCAATAGACTTCATCGTCGATCAGCCACTTTCAATTGCATTTTTATTGGCAAACGAACTTTGCAAATGATACCTGAAGGTGTTTGATTGACCAGGATATGGTTAGCAAACTAGAACTCAAGATCAAGTGAACGCCCGATGGAACAATGCAACATTGACACATCACCATCCATATTAAGCACACAAAATACAAGAAAGCATGGCAAACGAAAAGCTGAAAGAGCGCTCGCCTCATTCAACGGTTTGCTGGGCAATAGAGCAGTATCATTTACACCCTGAAGTCGATGAGATGTTGTGCTTCGTAAGAAACGGTGACAGGATAAAGTCATTGTTCGTAAAAGTGAGCATGAAGCCAGTGATGGAAGAAATCGTTGGATATTCAAGACGCAGGAGGGAGACGCACACATTTGACAACAGCAACCCAACACCCGGACACGGTAGCCACATAACCAGAACATGTATTTCATCATGCACGTGTAAACCACATGCTGTGATTAGCCCAGTGCTGTGTATGTTTGCCGATTATCAACAACTAAGGTTGAATGCGCCGGGCCGTGGATCCCTGGAACAAGATCGAAATCATGATTGCAGTGTGCAAGCTCTGATTTGCTTTTCAAAACGGTTATCATTGCACGAATTGCAGGCTCACACTTATTCTCCCAAGCGAAAGCTTGTGATAAAGTCACCTGTGGAATCAGATTATTCGAAACTCCAGCGGTGCCCTCCTCAACAAACCCAACATCGACGCACGCCGCTACATCTTCGGCTGGGTGTTGAGAGTGTTCATCATGGTACGCTGGCATAACGGAGGTAGTCGCATTTTCAGCTGATGGTTCATTCGCGGTCAGTGAGAGCCCATCTGTTGCATTTTGATCCTGGAGGATGAGCTGGTCCCGTGCTGTCAACGAGTCGAACAGATCCAGCGTGGGCATGTCTTTGTCACTCATCATTTGTTGGAGCCAGGACGAACTTGTGGCGCTGGTGGATAAAACCTCAGCCACACCTGGATCAATACACCAAATAGGGGGCTTTACTTATGAGTGCTGGGCATCCAGACTCTACGCAGCACAGACCCCTTGCACACACATACAACATACACACTTTCTTGGACACGATCCCAGCCCAGGGGAGAAAAAAATGCCAATGGAGTCCAAAATACGCTCCGTAGAGACACAGGATAAAGCTTGAGAAATCCGCGAGCCGGGGAAAACATCAAGCATGAATCATAAACAGATCATAGAGAGAAGTGTGCTAATGCGAGAGTGTGGGGTTGCAAATCAATTGACACCCAGGTGGCTCCTCGGAAACTTAGTGGCAAAAACGAAGCTTGAAACACCACTTTCCTGCATCCATTGTAGTGTCGGTGAGATCCATCCCGGACAAGTGCGCATCTGGAACATCACTTTGTGCAAGGGCATTTCCCGTGGTCTGATCAGTGATAAGCTCCGCAGCAATCCCGGTGGCTATGCTGTTGGGTTCCCCGGAAGAAGTGGTACCTGAACTCAATGGGCTCCACACCCCAGAACTGAGTACATGCGTACACCGAGAAGTGATTCGCTGATATGCAGCGCAAAGAAGCCGGCTAAACAAGGTGGTGATTGTGTAGGTGATTGGCATGATCAATCCAAATCTCTATGAGTAAAGAAAACCAGCCAGGCAGCATCTGTGATAAAGCCCAGGATTCTGCGGATTCCCATCTACCAAGAAAGCTATCAGGCATGGGCTATGGGGAGCATCTTTCTACACAAAAGTGGCAATCTTTCCCAATTCAACACAGTGCCCAGAGAACATTCACGGACCATCCTGAACAGAGCACTCATACCTGCTTGGATTTCCAAGGCAACTAATTTTTGTCAAGAGTGAAAGAAAAAGTTCGAACTACATACATGATACTTCCAAACCAAACATGGTCCTAGAATTAGGCTGCGCATCCCTTCTGCAGAAGCGAATGCAATGCATACAGGCGCATAGTTTTCGCTTCAGCAGAGGATTGCAGGCCACTGATTCTGTTCCTTGTCGCAGAAACATCCAAATCTATGGCTGGAAGGTGCGCACCTGCAGGTGGTGCTTGATCAACAATGGTTGTTGTTTCACTTCCCGTCACATACATCTTTGGGGCGTATATATCTCTACTTGGCATGTCAGGCTGAGAAAGAGCGCCGTCTCCTGGTGCAACATTCCCTGTCTCAAGAGATAGAGGTGGATTCATGGCACCACTCTCCCCGGGAGCAGCATGTGTAGTGTCCGGTAAAGGCTCAACCGCAATATGGTCTGCTACAGGAGGATCTGTGGCCCCGATAGTTTGAAGTGAAGGAATTGCGGAGGGGCTCGGGATATGCGAGCTTTCGACTGCAGGTACCAAATGCCGAGGCTCATAAGGAATGGCTGTGCTTTGAGGGGTTTGCTCAGCATCATGACGAGCACCTGTAGTGCAATGCGATGAAACAAGATTACTGCCCATGGGGCACGGATGAATCTTGAAAAGCACTAACATACTAACATATGGTCCAACCATGCTCAGTTTGTGCGTGATTTACACAGGTGAAATCTGCAAAACACAAGCCAATCATGGCTCCTTGAGCCCTGGACCCATAGATGCAAATAAACTTGCACTCTAGAGCTTCATATGACAGACTTGCCTCGAGGCATGTCTGAAGTTGCGAGTTCTCAGCCAACATTCTCAGGTTGTTCGAAACATGACAATTCTTAATTGTATAGATGGGTTCACACCAGGATCATCTTCTGTGACCTGCAGTGCTTGGGTTGCTGACGGTGAGGTTGCGGGATCATGGTGCTGCCCAGGCTCGTCTTCAGAAAATATACGCGCAGCTGATCTCAGACCCACACACCAAAAGCGACGTTCAGCGGCCCAGCTCACGTGTTTGATAATGTGCATCTGCCCACACATACTTTATCTTTAGATTTTTGCCAATGATAAACAACAGGCCATGATGGCTGTCGGCTCACTATTGAGTAAGAAGTGATCATGCCAATGTCATGAACAATCAGTACGGTACCTGACGAATGAAACACTAAGCTGGGATTGCCGTCTGTATGCATGCACGCAAGCATCATTTAACGGCAAACTGAGAACACTGGGGGTAATGGAAGTTTGCCTTCAAATTCAATTGCGACTGATTCAAAAAAGTCTCCTCAGGCTCCATCAACATGCAGGGTCGATAATCGAAGTCATTAAATCTAAGTGCTAACTTACGTGATACTGTGTCTGTATGGGCCTAAAACCTATGGCCCTTAACTTGCACAACCACAATCGCTTGTCGCCAAATCACGAAGCAATCATACAAAATCCACAGCCGACCATGCGCATCCGAACAAGCAGTGCGAGCGTGAACTTGCATATTCAAAAAAAAAATTGCACATTCTGTTTGAGGAATCTATTGCATGTCCATGAACGCCATAGCCATTGATTTGCACCAACCATGACAACTCAACCAACAGCGTTTGCAGCACAGTCGAAAAGCCCATGGTTGCAGGCTTATGCGCATGTTTGCAGGCGTACACGCATGTTGAATGATATATCTGCGGAATGATATGCATTCGAGGGATTTTCATTGCTACAAGTAAAGTATCACTACGACAGGGTGCGCCACACTGCTGTCTGGGATGAATTTTCATGGCACACTAGCGCACTAGAGCGAAACCGGACTAAACCATGCCCATAATGCGCAAACGTGAAATCAAGGCACCACAAGTTGATGCCAAACATTGGTCTGCTAAAGCAGTCCCAGCCCAACCATATCCATAAATTGGATCGTTGGTTCCAAAGATACAAGCGCTTTGCGACATTTTCCCTTTACCGATTTACACAAAAATGTCCTTCTCTCTTTGGACAAATGCCACAATACTCCCAAGAACTTGCATTCATCCATCCGAGTGGCATGTACCCGCTACATAGTGGGTGTCTGCGCCCTCTACCTTCGCCTTTGAACCAATTGAACAAACCCAAATGACCTAGGACGCAAGAAACAGCTCTGTACAACCCACCTTGCGTGCGAACTAGCGCCTGATCCAAGCCCGGCATTTCCACGGGCTCCCTCATGCTGCTGCGCGATTCACGCGGCGTGCACACCCACAGAAACAGATCATGTGACACACTTGTCCTTCGCTCCATCGGCCTCATCGCCAGCTCCAGCCCCTCCTCCCGGTCAAAGACTGAGGACGAGTGCGAGCGGAGGATCCCTGTGGAGGCTCCGGAAGTGTACTGCAGGTGGGAATCCATGGTGTGCGTGCGACTTTGCAGCATGGTGCGCGAACGTAGCTTAGCTGCCTCCACCACCGACGGCAGCTGGCATACGCTCTGATACCGGCGGCGGCGGGGCTTGGGTTTCTTGGGTGCCACCGTCGGCCGGAACTGCAGTTTTTTAGTTGGCGCTTGGGCTCGCACTCTGAACGCGCTGCTCGCTCGTCTGCGCAAATGAGATGGCGGGCACGGAAGCGACATCAGGGGCGGTGGAATAAATTCGCATTTAAGCGGACCGTCTCAGATTCTCCGGGATTTCGATCCACCAGACAGCGTAGTGATTTGTAAACGAGATTCGCACAATTATTTGCTCATCAGAGGCGGCCCGCCAGAAATCGTGGCCTTTGCTCAATCACTGCAAGAGAGACAAAACCCTGCTTGCCGTGACTGAAAATAGACACCTTGCTAGAAGCCACCTGACGGGCGGCTCCCTACCATCCAGTGGTGCGATGCGTTCATCGACCGCATACTTCTGTTGTTGGTGTCTTGCATTTGAATCAGAAGACTGACCGCAAACGCAACCTCGATGGAACAGTCTGGATGGCTTGGTGGCTGATTCAGCGGCTGTGCTGCTATCTCATCGTACGAAGGTCACCCGCCAAACAGCCTGCAGAAAGTGCTCGCTGAGGCAACAGTAGGGATCGCAACTAGGCACCCATAGGCAAGTAACGGATGCTCTTGCAATGGAATTACATGGCGCTCTACAGGTCAATTCGGATGGGGCCACAGTTTTCGGGAAAGTGCCAGCAGCTTGTGAATGCGCGATGAGACATACTAAGGGACCATACAGTGATGGCGGTGCATGGAGACCCAACTTCAGCAACAGAATATTGCTTGGAGTAGCGTTTACATGTACAGAATTTCGAGCAAATTAAACATGCGAGTATGCTTGTGGTCTGTGCTACCCACATCGAGGCGTCACATTGAATGCGCGAGACGGTACTCTCTTGTGCAATACTTTCCCACTGTTGCGTACTTCCTATTGGCCCATGACGTGTGGAAGTATAAGCAAAACAAAAATCGAAATACATGCTGATGGGATTCTGCAAACATATTGACATGCGAGATATCACTATACCCTAGGCTGATCATGAGATACAACAGAACACAAAAAGCAACCACACTTACTTCCTCCTGCTGTTTGCAAAACAGTCAAACTCCTCAAGCTTCCGCTGCTCCCTGATGTGTTCGTTGATGTACTGTGAGATATGCTCATCCTTCACCTGTAGAGCAACCGGTGAACATCTCAGCGACATAAAACATCGCATCTACCCCAGTCTACAAAGAACGATGAGGGCAAAAAAGGAACAGGAGGACTGTGTGTATTGGAACACATACCGGACAGCTTGGTAGGCAGAGTGACGCGTTCATCTAGGTTCAGGGATAAAGGCCCCTGTTTGGAAGATATGTGCCGCGATCAATGCTGGGTAATAGGTCCGCTTCGATTAGGGAGCGACTCCACCATCGCCTTATCAACTAGCAGACCGGCTGAAGGACCACATGTAATATTCCATTGTTCAATGCAGACAGCAAAACAGAATTCTCGGCAGAACGCTATGCAAGGAAACACGTGCAGGCGCTGGTATTTGAGCAAAAGTGTCCATAACAGGTTCGTGCTGGATAGAGGGCTGTGCGTCGAACTACACCGTGGCTGTAGCAAGCCAGCAGACATCCACATTTGTGCCGCGCGCTCGTAGACCTTAGTGGTTGATTTTAGGTGTATGGAAATATTGTTCAGGTCCGAATTCATGTCGATACCAAATCACGGCAAAAGTCCCTCGAATAACACTGCTGAAAAAAAGCCCCTACACATAAAGCATGAAACCATTCCAACCAGTCAAGTGCTGGCTTCACACAAACGTGTACATCTACACCTAATCATCTGTTCTGTGGTCAACAAAGCAGCGTGCCCTGGGAAAAATCTTCTATGGATATCTCGGTGAGGCATATACACTGAGTAGGCATGCATAGCCCTACGCGTGGGAAGTCATGCCCACTAGGCCAAATGCTGATCTCCATAGCATCACCAGACATATTGCACTGTCATCATTGTTGGGCCAGACACGAGATTTACAGACCGAACACGAACTTTACAAGACTGAACAACATCGTAGAAAGGTATGCCAGCCACATACACAACATCAACGAATCGCCATCCAATATCGTTAAAGTGCGCTGAAATCACCAAATCTCAAACGACCGAAAAGACAGTAAGCAGCACGACATCGCTTGCAACTGGTGTTGGGACTTCTTTGCAAGATGGGTGGTGGTGCAGATTTGTATTTGGTCTTTGTATGTTTTCTGACATGACGCATGTGGTACATGTGGTGTCACTGCATTTTGTAAGGCATTTGTTGGTGATCAGGTCTCAACAAGACCAATAACGCAAGCTAGCCCAGGCAACCCAACACTGATCATCGCACCTCCAGCTCTGGACCTGGCTCGGTCGCAGATGAACGTCGTGCCCTCTCCCTTTTCAAACTGCATAGACGCTTTTCCTGCATATTACCCGATGCCCGATTTCTCAATAAACCACACAAACACATAGCAACAAATGTGGAGCGCATCCATCACACCGATCGTGGCGGCCAAGGCGCTTGCAGACACTGAAAGGCAAAAATTGATTTGCAAATTCATTGCAGCGCACATCATCCTTTGGAACACTGAACAAGATTGTAAGCGCATGGACTTAATAGGGCTTTCATTTTCACGTTGGGATCGCATCACAGGGATGTCATAGGGGTATCCTTTGTGAGAAGAGTGGCACTTGTACTTCTATTCCAGCCATAAATTTCAACGTTTTGTCTGTCCAAGCGTGCAACAACATACGAAGAACACGTGAATAAACGTCATTTTGGTGCCAGTTGGAAAGTACACTTCAGACCCACAGATACCCTTTCATAGAATGATGCAAGCTTGAAAAAAAGGAAAAAATGACACCTTCATTTTTGATTATCTGATTGAAGGCAGTACAAACAAACTCCACTGCATTCGAGAAACTTGCGCAAGATCATCGAGATATGTGTCCTGTGTGCACTCAGATCAGTCCTTGAATTATGCCAATTTGAAGACACACAATGCGCATGAATGAACATGCATTACTCTGGGGCAACGCACATTTGTATCCGATTTTTGTATCTGAGAAATCGAGGATGAACTTGATGTGAGGGAAGACATGCCAATGAGTCAAACACTGAAATCAATGGCATCACTAAGGCCAGCCGCAATAGCATACGCATTCGGATACAAAGCGTGGAATCCGTGGAGTGTATACGCCATGCACATACACTGGATCCATCACAGTCATTCACAGCATTATAAGTCTCTAATGTCTATGGCAGGCAGCAGGATGTCTTGTACCGAGCAAAAAACGTGATCATAATCGCTTCTGTGCACCAAATAACGATTGACAAAAATCATGCTGAACTTGTAGTTGAAGAAATTGAAAATAGTCGGATGCTGAAATCACTAACAAACCACTTGCAAAACGAAAACAAAACGCCTGAAGGAGTTCAACCGAATTAGTTGGTTTGAGTACTCGCCTGTAGGATGCGCCCCGACTCCATCCGCAGGTCCACCCACTCAAAAACGTGCGAAGTATAAACAGATATTTCCTGTACCATCTCGGAAGTTAATCCTTGCAGTGCATGCGCCAGCAACTTGCGGCACTGCATTTCCTTTGCAATGTCAATGGATTGAACGTGGAAAAGATTCTCCATGTGGCGGACCATCTGCTCCACCAGCTGCGCACCGCAGCCATGCGCATACAGACACAATCAAAATGGTTCACTGGGGGCGTGTGGGGGTGGTGCATCACATGTTTATCATCATCTCGATGGGGATAGTGGGAGTTCTGGGACTTTGAGTCTGTGCACCTTGCCAAGATAAGTTTTCATGATGTGCGGCCCATGCGAACGAGGATACACCCGGAGATTGGACCGTATGTATCTTGCTACCTCGGTGCATTCAATAAAATTTTCTACCGTCATACGTCTTACCGATAGATCAGTAAAACTGCTCGACAATCGAAAGCAACCATCCACTTGCAATATGAAAACGAGGCCATTGTCTTGAAGCATTCACTCATGCACCCCGAGAAAACTGCACTGCCATGCAAGAATCAATCTCTTTAGGTTCATGTCATCGTTCAAACAACAATGGCGTCCAAAGTATGCACGGGATATCTTTTGGCTTTAGGGGACAAAATTGCAAAAATGAGAATTATGCAGCTCAATTCTCAGTCATATGCTGTCTCCCAAGTCTCCCCAAACCGATTATACAGCTTCGAGGGGACGAAGGGGACAAAATCAGAATTGTGAGAAAAAAATTTGTTCTCACGATTCTGTATTTAGTACAATAATACTAAAAACTTATTTCATCTATACTGTCGCTAAATAGCAAGCACTTCAGAGAATCATACACAGTACCTAAATCCGCTTTAGACGTACTTCTGTATACAATATGCTCATCGGCTCTTTTTCCAACAAACTGCACCGAGTTTGTCAAGCACATCCTGCAGCAGTCTTGAAGATCGTGACATGTCATGCAATGCGCACATGCCTTGAGCCGCGCACAAATAACCAAGCAAGCACGCGCGCACCCACCACTCACACAAGCCCATTGCCTCTGTAACAGGCCATCGGTCCATAGACTCATCATACACAGAACCCATATCAAAGTTCGAAATCGATTGCACCCACCAAAAAACCAGCGCTCAATGAGACTCCAGGCAAACACGTTGCAGAAGCCACTCACATCACCGCACGTGTGTGCAGCAGGTGTCTTTGCTCTCCGCTAGCCCAGCCCGATCCGATTGTGCCATGCAGAAGGTATCCTGCCGGGCGGTCACTGTGTTTCTCTTGAGCCCTGAACGTCAGGTTGCAAGTGTACGGGCCCTTGAGATGAGGGGAGGGCTTGGGACGCACGTCATCGGGAGCGTCGTTCGAGGGGTCACTGCACACTGCCTTCATCGTCCTCTTCCAAATCTCCAGGATGTGGCCCTGGTCCGCCAGTCTTGATGGCACCATCATCTCCGCCCAAGACTTGATCGCGCTGTCGCTGGTGGGGATGTCGAGGAGGTGCAACGCCGCTAGCCAACACTTCACAAGAGTGGGGTGCGGGATCCTACAACTCACCATGCACGCATACAAGGCAATCACCTAGTGTGGAGTGCTGTGAAGATGTAAAGATGCCAAATGTAAGCGCGAAGCACGAGATGGCACGTCTGCCCTGTGGCATGTAAACTCCAACAGCCAAACAATATTGATGAACACATAGGATTACAGGGCCACACCAAACTTGAAGGCTCAAAGAATATATCGTGTGTGACATATGCCAAAATGAATTAGTTCCCTCCGCGGTCACCGACATGCACAACTGATTTATCTAAGTCATCACATGTCCATGAAGTTAGAAAGATAGACTGCGACGCAAAAGGGTGCAACATCGTTTGATCGTCATGAGCAAACACCAACAGGGGCACATCGCACGTGCTTTGAGTTGAGTTTTAAATTGAACTGGGAGAAGGTCCTGATGCTATGTTGTTACATTGCTCGAATCAAACGATTGACGATTGACTGTATCCTCTACTACAAGAATGGAGTCGATTCAAAAAACAGTGAGTGAAACACTTTGAAATCATCTTCCTGATGTATTTCAATTTCAAAAAGTTACGCACGAAAGCCCATCTGCATGTACAGCTACTTGTACGCAGCATTCAGGAGAGTTTGTGGTGAAGGATGCCTTGCGAGATGTCATTGGCCATGCTCCCTGTCAAGTCACCTTCATCAATAAGAGTTGGCACTCAGTGCCGAAACAAATGTTATCATGTGTACCTTGTTCCAGAATTTCATTGTTTTGTGCCTTCAGAAAATGAATCCCTCACCCCACCGCAGCGATTGCCAGATTTGATGTTCCCAGCTGAATGTAAACAATCAAAAGAATGGCGGTGAAGATGCAGTCCTTGTAGAAACTCCCAATGCGATTTTCATTGACAAAACACGGAAGCGCTTCGCAATCTATATCGCCGCACAAGTCGATCCAAAGACTCACTTTGTTGCAAAGATGTTTCAAGTTGGGACCTTCGACCTGCAATCCTTGATAACACTCACCGCATCGCCTTGAGCTCCTTGAAGCTCGCCTGTGTCTTGGGTTTCATGAGATTTGCATGCAGTGTGCTCAGTTGCGTGCGTTTCTGCTCCACCTGCCTGTCCAAGCCTGTCAGCAAAATGTCCTGGCAGACTCCGCAGCCCACACACTCCCACATAAGTTTGCTGATACCCACTACGGCTGCCGCTACCACATAAGCAGAGACTCCGCAAGAAAAGACAACACTGCAGAGTCATCCTGTATTCAAGATGCAGCTCAGAGTGACACCTCGCTTCGCATAGGTACGGATAGATTTTGGAACCACGTCTACCAAGCAAAGAAATCCTTTTGACGTATTCCGACCATGTTTTCGAAACCCGAGCGCAGCCAATGATCTGTACAATCTGTGAATAAAATCTCAGAAGAAAAAACCAGCGTCCGCACAAATTTCAGCAGGGGGCGTGTCGCGCGCCTCCGTTGTAAGAGAGTGCCAGGGTGTGCACGCACTTCAGCAGAAACTTCTGGGCTGGCGGCATGAGTCGGGTGCAAGGTGCCGCCACGCGCCCGCGACGCAGTCAACAGCCTCTCCAGCACCTTGGCAGTGTCCATGATAAGCGCCTGCACATTAGAGAAGAGCTCGCGACCATAAACAAAAAGAGATTGAACTTCGGGATGTAACGGATTGTTTGCAGACAACGCGTTGAGGAGCAAGGCCGGAGACGCCAATCAAAGCGAATGCGTCAGCCAACGAGTGCAAAGCTATTCTGCATCATGCTGCGCTGCAGAAATCTTCTGTTCTGCAATTCAGACGCTTTCGGATAGCATTCCTTGCATGGAGCCCGCCTGAGAGTGACAACATATTGAATACACTTGAATCTGATGCCTCATCCTGAAGGTGCATCCAGCAATTGATAAAGCTGCGATAACGTTTCGGTTTTATGTATCTCCAGCCAGCGCGGGTCGTGATAAACTCGACAGCCAAGGCAAGACCATTCAAAAGTGCGGCCAGAATGAATGACAAAGAGAACAGCAGATCATCGGGATGGTAGCACATTTGTCATGACAAATGTGCTACCATTAAGGAATTGGGGCTGCGTGTGTCCTGTCACACACAAACTGTACAAGCGCTGGTTCTTGATTGGCACAAAATGACGCACGGGGAAGGCACAAAACGTCACAGCCAATGCTTTTCAAGATCTGTTACGGGATATTGGTCTGGATGCGGGTGCGCTCCCTCCGAACAAGAAATCTCCACAAGGAAACGCGCGCGTGTGCAGATACTTGAACACCGCATGTGAAAGCACATCCAAAGAATTTGATCCTCACCATGGCGTTGTCGTTGATGCGGCTCCATACGCGCTCACGGTGCAGGGTGTCCACACACAGCGCAGCCGCGCACACTCCCCCGACACACACAGGCACCGCCACAAACATCCCGCTGGACACTTTGGAGAAGGGGTCGTGGGGCCTGAGTCTGAGTTTTGGGGCTGGTCTGAGGGCCTTGAAGCGCGGGGTGGAGGAGTTGCGTGACGGCGGCGGCGACAGTGAAGACGACTCGCTGTACGCGTATCCAGCCTGCAGTTACACCCAAAGTGTCAAAGCAAGAAATGTTTTGTTGTTCCAAAGAAACCCTGAAAACGTGCAAGCCAACGCTGCCTCACTGCACTGCGCCCATGGTTTAAATGCGCCTCGCTTGCTTAAATCTAGAAGAAAGGTTTCGCGGGGCTGGAGGGGCAAGCAGAAAAACCTCAGGCAGCCCAATTAGGCATGCTAACTGTCCTTGAGTGTACGCGCAGGTGGTTATGCACCGTATGAGTATCGCTGGGATTGTCACTTCATGACTTGGCGACACAATTCTGCTCTGATCAGTTGCCCCAAGCTTCCTGAATGTGGGACACGGTGGGATACAAACAAGTAACTCGACAGAGTATTAAATAAACAAGGCACCTTCATTTTGTTGCAACGTGTACACAGCAAATACTGCGTACACATAGCACTGGACACGGTGCGATGTTGGGAAATGTTGTAGTGTCTACAGAGCACTTCAGACGCACAGTACACGCTGCAGCAAATGAGCTGAAGATTGGTGAGCGGTACACCAACAATGCGATACATGACCAAGAGGGCCGTGATCGCTCCAGAATGTCGCACAACGCTTAGAATTTGCATCTCTCATCCATCTCGTGAACCTAAACAAAGGAGTGCAGACAACACACACGTTCCAACGCGTCTGGATGTGCAGAACTCAGAGCGCGTGCCAACGAGGATCACAAGCCATGCCTCCTTCCTTTCTGCTTTGAGTGATGCAACATACGCCCTGGACCCTGAACGCGTATCATAAGTACAACATCGAAAAGTTGCGGGACTTCATGTTTGACTTACTCTGCTTGGCCTCGCATCTGCTGAGTAGGGATTATGTTCGTATGCCTGCAATCACACAACCTGACTTGCTTGCTGACCCACCTCTGGTTTGGACTCATCCGTCCTGGTGTGATCCTTGTCATTCACAAGGTCCTCCAGGAAGTGCGCCTTCTTCCCGGAACGCGATCTCTGAGTGGGAGAGGAAGGTGACTTGGACGTGGCAGTGGCGGCAGCAGGGGGTACGTCTGCAGGGGTGGGCAATATGGTCCGAGGAGGGGGTGTCACCACCACCTTCAAGGACTTTTTGGAGGCTGATCGTGCACGGCTAGTGGACCTCGAGGGGGACACGTCCGGGCTCGAATTTGAGTCTATTCCCGAGAGCATGGAGCGGTTTGAGCGGGATTTGCTGGATCTGCTTGGAATTGGGGCGGTCCAGTAGGGGGTCACAGGAGTAGGGAGGGCAGATCAGAGGGTTAGGGAGCGTCGATCGCTAATGCGAAAACAACAACCAGAGGAGAACAAATCAGGTAGGGGATCAAAACGAATCGCAGATTTTGATGCTGGTTCTGCATGAGCTTACCAGCGCGCATGCCGCATTTCGGAACTTGACACGACGCACAAGGAAGAGATGTGTTGAATTATCACGAGACCAAGAAAAATAAGGACTAAGAAGGCGGCACTTTGAACAAGGCTCGCATGTCCCGCCTCCCCGCAGTTTGGCAGAACACAGTGCCAGTGGTGGAATGATATGAGCACCAGTGCTAGTATCGTCATTCAGATGGATTGTGGTCGACGAAACAACACGCAAATACTTGCACGTTTTGGTGGCAAGCAAAGTAAATTTGGTCCACTGCGATCTACATGCACAGGTGTTCCCTCACCACGCACGTCACCCTCCCCCTCAAGTCGGAGCAAGCAACTCAAAAATGATTTGGGAAGCCAAGGCTCTATCGAAAACAGGTAGGGAGAGTATGTTGTAGCAGAGTCATTTCATACCGGTACAACGCTGCAGCTAAGTTGGGATAGGCTTCGGACGTCTCACGGCCTGACAGTGACCATGAGAGTGAGTCCTCCTAGAAAATCTATTTTTTCCCAAACCCTCCATCTGTTGGTTTGATAATTCATAGTGGGCCGATGAGGTCGTCTCAGCGGTGCAGGTCTCTGCTTGCCATCCAATGACTGACTCACAAGCTCAATTCTACCAATCCATGTAGACACCCTTAACCCATATCGCGGAGAATCCAAGGAGACCTATCTCGTCCTTCTGCCTGAATATCCTGCCGAACTTAGAACATCCACAACACAGAAGCGTGGCAAACGTATAAGAAACCATATAGTTCCCCTGTCCCACGAGCTAATTTCGATGGGCCCACTCTGACCAGTTCTTTGCACATTTCCTACTTCGAACCACCTCCAACTTCGAGAGCACCGCGCTCCTTATATCGTGATGGTTGCGTGTTTGTTTTGCATTTTTTTTTTCTGTGCAGCATCTTGCCTGGCGCGGGCGCTCATGTTGCGCGTGAGCATGAGGCTGCTGCCAGTGGACTGGGCGTGCCGTCGCAACTCCTCCACATGCATGCTGCGGTGCGTGCCAATGTGCTTGTCCGAGTGCGCCATGGAGTCTACCCACTCCGACATCAGCAGCACCTCCGAGTCACCTGAGGATTCAAACCGCCGCAACGAAAAAGAATTGACAAACGCATGTGTATATATATGGGGA
>NHOP01000327.1:0-16386 GCA_018697155.1 Pyramimonas parkeae | reverse complement strand
CTTGTATACGGACAGCCTAACTTCGCTACATCTGATTGATAAATGGATCCATTCCCCTTGGACGCTTGAAGACAAACACGTCGACCTACTAGACCTGATTGCCAAATACATTGCCCGCAAAACCCCCCCTACGCACCTGTACAAAGTCAGAGCACATAGCGGTATCTATGGCAACGAAAAGGTTGGCCGCGATCAATTAAATCGGTATCGGGAACGCAGGCTTTCGCACCGATGACAACGAGGTGCGAAAAGGTGCTGCGCGGAATATTCACATGGAAGAAAGCACACTGTGGGAGGCCTGTTCCAGTCGGTACAGCGCCGGCTTGATAGGATGCTCGCCTGAGTCCAACCCCCCAGGCATGCAAGGTTACCGCCGTGGCAAACGATTTACATCAAACCACGCTGGCTTGGAGGGCCATTTGGGAGTAGAAGACTAATATACCAATCGCCCAAAGGATCAATGTTATGGATTCCCCATACGCCGACGATGTACAATGGTCATGCGTGCCTGGCGGATCATCTCGGATCAGGTAAGTACGCGAACCACATGAACAATCCCCATGCAAGTTGTGACCTCGGCCGACGCCTAAGGGGGGACATCTTCGATTAGGGAATGGGCATACCAAACGCCTATACAATTCATTGGATGCCTGCTGGTTCAAAACCTTTTTCTTTATACCGAGCACTATCTTTGTCAGGACGACAGCAACGTTTCATACGCTCCAGATACGATTCGTCGACCGTGCGCGCGGTTGTTCTTAGAAGGCTGCATGGAGCCATCTTCGATGGCATGTTCGATATCGCGACTCTCGAGTGGTGACCCGTTTCCGGTTTGTGCTAATGCGTCCACACATATTCCAGATTTGAAATAGATTTGCAAGCGAGAAACAAAGAGACCGCGTTCAATTGGGTCTGTGTCTGCAGTGTAACCTCTTCGTCATGACCGAGTTGGCGCAAGTTAGATCGAAGTCAGTGTCACCTGAAACCACCATGACAGATGAGCCCTTCGAAATGCCAGCCAAGGTCCGATTCTGTTGACCAATTATCTCGGAAAGTAATTATGAAGCTGCATCAGCCTAATACGGACACGCTCAATGGATGAACACTTTTTAGTGGGCACGCGTTCAGTGTTTAAGTTTGAGAAAACAGTACACAGTTTTCGTGAGTTTGACATGAACGGCATACAATAAAAGAGGCTTACCTAATTGGTCTTGTTGTGATGTGCAAGTGTGAAAGGAGTGTATGGTATCCGTCTTGAAGTCCACCAAGCCTTATGTGTCTCCTGGCTGTTGGACATCCAGAGTGTGTGTGCAAATGCAAAGACTTCTAAATGAGCATGTGCAATCATAGCTATAGCGCTGCACATTTCGCTGAGACCTGCCCTGGAGTATTGCTGCACTTAACCTCATGCATTTGCGAAACTTGAACACGACTAGCATGTGAAATTCGTGTATCCTGTTATCAGAACGCTTTTTCATGTTCTGGAGGTACAAGCAGACAAAATCTGATTGAAACACGTTTCTTGCATAAAATCCAGTGTGTGTGATAATTTACAGCGCAAATAAAAAAGCCATTGTCATTTTGCAAAGAACCATTGGAGGAAGACTGGTTTGTGCATCTTCTTTGTGGTGCCATACCACAAAGAATATGAATACCATGTAGCAAGCATGGTAGCCCAATTGGAGGATCAGCTGAAGGAGCCCAACAGCACCATCAGCTCAAAGCTGTATCCGTGTTAGAAATGTTGCGCAACCTTACAAATTGCTGGTTCCTTTCACTGCAAGTGGGTTGATTTAACTTATATTTGAAACCATTTCAAGCAAGCTGGAATAGCCCTTGTTTTGGAATGGGTTGTGTTCCACTGTATTCCAAGCATACACCCTCCACTGATGTGTACAAACAGGCCACAATATATACCAAGTTTTATTGTTAGGTGTGTTTGGATACTGCAACGGAATCTCATCACACCGATGAATTGATGATAGGCTGCAACGAATAGTTCGAGGAATGGCCACAAGCCAACACTCAACAAACCAGTTTCAGCCCCATTATCCTCTCACATCTTGCTGGCCTCGCATCATGAAACATAGGCAGCTCAAAAACGTAACCTCATGAGGCAAGAGCTATTTCACATATCTTCGTTGTTGACTGGAACGGAGATGCAGGAAACTTCTCCAAACTGCAATTACATAAATGCTTTCAACCCAAATTCATGTTTGAATCTGGACAATGCACAAAAGGAGGCATTGCTGTTCACTCCTTGATATCCTACGGACGCCATGTTTCTATATGGTTGGGCATGCCTGTGGCTATGACACAAGACCATGAAAGCATGCCCTTCGCAGTGAATTTTTTGGGCTACAGAATAACAATATTCGTGCGGTGATCCGTAAGCAAAGATTGCGCAATAGCAGGATTTTTTGCAACAAGAAACAAATAGATCGTTTGTTCAGGAGTATAGCGAGGAGGCTTCATTATGTTTTGGAGCCTAGAGTACGATGTGTGGTTTGACTTATTGACTTTAAAATTGAGAAGTGTGTTAAACACCAAACATTTTAGTGATTTTCTCGGTGATTGGTATGATCATTTGCTGATTAATTTTGTGTTCGCGCCAAATCATGAGCTTCCATAAAATCACAGGCCCACCTTTCCAGAACAGCCAAGTCCTGGGTACAGACTTTGACTTCATCAACTTTGCGACCCCCTACCCACGACACAGGTACTTGAGATGGATGCCAGAATATCCCAGCTCCTGCAATGCATCCAAGATCACAGCCAGCACCGCCAAACAGCCTATGCGCGTTTTGTCGAGTCCGCCCTATGGAAACAAGCCCACGATATAGGACACGAGTTGGTGCGTGCCTCGTATGTTGGAAGCAGCAGAAGATGCCATGCAAAGATTTAGAACGAATTGATGTGAGTTTTATGATCCTCAGCATGTCTTGCGTGCTGCACTGCAAAATCTCTACAATGAAGCTAGAGGGTAAATGCATCAGCGATCTGAAGTACTACGCTCACACGCCACTCTTATTGGGAGTGGATTTTGTGTATTAGCGTTGCTCACTAAGGTAAGGTAGTGTGCCAGGGTGAGTGCAGCGATCTGCTCATAAAGTATCAAAGCTTATCATAGGATCAACTGTGATCAGGGGCACAAACAGAAGCTTGTTGCAAAGGCGACAATCGATTGTTGCGAAGAGATTGCTAAGAGGTAGCTAACTTGCAGTTCGGTCGGGCAGAGCTGTGTACTGAGTCAAACACGCACATAATGTGGGGTATAGCGAGGAATCCAGGGAGACTTGTTTGATGATCCCCATCAGGACCGTCTCACGATTCTTGTACATCTATGCATGATCGACATGGTTTCGTCTACGCTATATGGCAGTCAGATACTGGCGTGGCCGCTCGGCTAACTGATATATGCTGGAATTTTCGGTACATTCATTAAGCAGGGCATCAACACCGTCGCATCGACACAGAAGCAATTCAGGGTTAAGCACACAAGATTGAGATGAGCTGAATTTGATGGTTCTTCACAGTTCAATAGGGTCAGCGCCGCCGACAGCGCATGCATTGCTTAAGCCCTTGCAATTTCAAGTTCGCGTTTCCCTCCTGAAAATGCGCAAAGAGCATGTATGTTCTTCCTAGGATAGACAAATGTCCATACCAAATCCCTGCACACCCATTTCATGGGGACATGTCAGATATCAAAAGCTCTCTCCATGTGACAGCAGTAGTGTGAAAGATATTTTTCCTCGTTGTTGATTGCTCGTCCAGTATGCTCAATTGATCCAGCTGCAGACTGTTGAATCGGAAAAAATCGCAATTACACAGATACATTGACTGAAGCAGTTCTTCATGCCACTGGCTGCATTCGTGGAACACACAACGGCATACTCTCATAACGTTTGGAGGACTCTGGCTGACAGCTGGGCCTAGAAGTGCATTTGTTGGTTGGTTTAAGCCTACCGATAGATCAGGGGCATCCGTCGAGCTGGTTGTAGCAAGATAGAAGTTTACCCACCGCGGAGAAGTTGCTGTTAATAAGATGGACTCAACCATTTTTCGTGCTGCCCTGGGGCTGGCGATTAAACCAAACGGACTTATTTGCACGCACATGCCTTTCCTTCATGGATGGTGCATTGACCAATGTTTTAACACTGTACTCTTGCAAAAGAATGTGTGGCTATTTCTAGTACTAATTTGGGGCGATCCTGGTCAATTTTCGCGTACGAACTTTGCAGACTGGCATCTCTTCCGCACAATCGGGACCACTTTATGAGCTATTCATGTGCAGCATTTGACCCCACTACCGTGTGTTGTATGAAAACATCCATAATCAAACGCAACTCTCAAGGGAGACGCCGCCAGATTGTGTTCGGCTGGGAATCATGATTAAGGAATCTTGAACCGTCAGATATTATTCAGACTGTTTCGACAGATCTATGGTTCCCTGCGACTTCTAAGTTGCCAAAGGTGACCCGCAAAACAGCACGACCTCTGTACAATCATCGGCTCACGCGCAGAACTCCAATATCGAGCCTCAATCCCAAGACGTGTGCTCCAAAGAGCCACCCCGCTGCCTCCAAGGCCACTCTACACAGGTTGCTGAGTACAGTACATGTCGCGTGCTACCTCACCATGAAATGGTTGGTGGTGACTTGGGTGCGCAGGCGGACATGGAGAGCATGGTGCGCCAGCGCGTGAGCCGATGCTGCTCTCCGATTGGCCGACACGGCGATCATAGCAAACAAGAGGCGCCGACAAGCTTGTGCGATTTGTCCCTTATCCCTTCCTAGGGTTGCTGATTGCGTAATCTGTTGCTTGGGATGTCCAAGGCAATGCCCCGCATGGCTGGACACACAGGAAGTGATAAGATTCTTTTGGTATTTCGAAGTTTTCTATGGTACAGGGGTGGGGCTCGCATATGATATACAAACCTGAAATTTCATAGCAGGTTGTGGAGCCAAAGGCACTTCAGCTCCAAGACATGGAACACCCCATAGAGCGCGTGTTTTGTTCACGGACACTGTCGGGGTCATATAGCATAGCTCTAGATCTTCAGTACGGCTAGTAGCGCTCTGTCGGAGCAAGATTTCATTTCTTTAATGGTCGTCCAGGAACGTGAAACTTGGCGACAGCTTTTTGAGAGCCTCAACTTGCAGTCACTCCCTGATGTGCATTTGTCGAGGCATGGCATCGTCCCCATGTTGCCTTGGCTTCGAGATTGCGGTCACGGATCGCTGCGACTCATTGCATGGCTTTTCTAGTGTTTGGTTGGGATTGCATGGAACCAAGTATGTATTTGCAGTAGGGGAGGCCCTTACCAGCCATTCTTCAGAAGCGCCATTCTTCATTAAAGTTTCGAACACAAGCTGTGTGCATTATGGTGTGCATACTCAGGACTCTTCAGCGGAGCATGGCGATTTGTAGTCAGCCTTTTGATGGACTTTTGGTGCGGTTGAACTCTGCCTACATGCAGCTGCGCGCATTATCTGAAGTGAGTGCACCGCCCCCTCCCCCTCCCCCGCTAGAGGCTGATCCTGCTTCAGGTTTGTGTCGGTAGAGGATGATTCTCCATTCCAACAGTGCTTATGATTGTGTCAATGTTTGCTTTGAGTGCGGGCAGATTGAACGCGAGGGTTATATTTAGAATGTCATGCATGGGATTTGAGGAGCTGAGGTGGAATCGATGTGGCCTTCTGGGGTGAGATAGATTTTTTTTTCATATTTTTTGGATATTTCAATCGTAGCGCTCCAAGGCGTAACCGTGCAACATGTGGTGCTGCGCGTCGCGCTGCACGAAGCGTGCGGTGCATTCATCAAATGAGGATGGGAGGTTTATGCCGTCATAAACCTCCCATCCTCATTTGGTGAGTCAGTGTGGGTTGTGCAGTCATAACCCACACTGACTCACCTTTGGGCGAGCTAGTGTGACTTATGACCCAATTTCATGCATGACGTATGGCCCAGCTGGTATTGGCTCCACTTCAAAGGTCTTCAAGACATTGCTTTGTACCTTTGTGTGGTAGGTGTACTTGCTTTGGCCGTTGATTTCTCGTTGGCCATGATGGCAGACGGGTTGTGTTCATGAAGCGAAGGACCTTGCTTATCATGAAAACACTCTTGTGGATTTCTAAGCAAAAGGATAGGGACCTGGAGCAGCTGAACCACCATGGAGGGACCTAGAAGAGCGTTCGCATACTCTCCCATCTGCAACAAAGGAACTCAAAATCAGATTGTCGAAGATCTAATACTTTATGCCTTGGAAAATTGCCCGGTTGTATGCAACCCAATCGGATTGTGATGACGCCAGTGCGGTTTGGGCCACGCTTCAAAATAGATCAACAGCGGACCTTTCTCATTGCCTTGTTCCCAGTTGGACAATCCCGATGAACAATGTTTATCTACAGTGGTGTGCGGTTGTATTTGGTAATGTCATCTGGTCAGGTTTTATCTGAGGTGTACTCAGGGTTTTGCAAGATTCTCAGTTGAGAAGATTGACGGGGGTTGAACCCACCTGTGCGCGAATATGAAAGTCGCGAGGTGTTTGTCTGGTATCAAGTTCCACCATTCCGAATTGCTCTCTCCTTGGATCATGTGACATGCGTTTTGACTTGACATGTGGGGTTTGAAGGGTACTCTATGCGCTGATGGAATTTAGCATGCAACTCAGTTGACTGCGCTTCCTACCCTTTATGTATTGGTCATTTCCTTGCTTATCAAAACGTGTGTCAGACTCCACCTAGTGGAAAGGGGTAGATCTGAGTTGCAATTTTGTGTTTGAACGCGCCCCCATTGAGCCAAGCAAATGCCGAATCAAGTGCGAGCTAGAGTTTTGGTGGTATGGACACGGTGTTGCTTGAACAGGATGAACCCATCAGGGAACTTCAAAGTCGAATCCCCGATTCGGCTATGGTTTCTTGGATGAAACCAGATTTGTCTGGGTTTAAGAAACACACCTGCACGGCTTCAAGGCACGTCGTGCCAGTTCATTCGATTAGCTTGTTGTTTCTTGGGAGTGTGGGGAATAAATCGACAAATACAGATCGCGGCAGGGGCCTGTTGTGGAATCAATTGCAGAGAGAAGACCTGCCACAACGCGACGCTGTCCCAGGCCCGGATCCCGTGAGGGTTCACCGCCAAACCTACAAGTTCAAGGTAGGGCGGAAGTGCGTGCCTGATCGCCCTATTTTCTTGAAAGATTTCTCTCCAACACCACCAGTGTTGGGGCGGCGTACTTGTGTGCTTCTGCAATCCTCGGTTGAAAACGGGCGATGGACTCTCGGGTGGAGATATAGAAACGCGAGATACAGGACGCTTCCAAACCTCACACCAGTGCTCAATCACAGAGCGCTGTACCGCTGCATTGGCACGACGAATGATGAGCGCCTCGTAACGTTAGTCAGAGATCGAGGAAAAAATGAAAAATGAATATTGAGAATGATATACCCATGTACAAAAACAGAAAACGAGAACCCAGAAACCCGAAACAACCAACCACAAAATCCTCAAAAAAAATTATACCTAAAAACAATCCAACAAAAAAATCAAAAAAAATATATAAGTATCATGATGCCAAGCACTTACAATTGCACACAATTGCATTTGCGGCTCCGTCGCGTGCCTCGGTCACCTAGGTTCGGTATGATGACAGTGATGCCGAAAACTGTTGAGTGCAGTTTTGTTTCGGAAAGAGCGTGTACCTGGAACAACCCGGATCAAATGCTTCCCCTTCAGGAGTCACTGAAATACTTAGTTAATCAATATGATTGTGTCTCCTTGAAACCCAGCGGAGAAAAGAGCCTTCGCTCTGATTTCCGTGATGATCCTTTATTTTCTTCTTGTGCGTTGCCGACCGTTCGCCCTACAGGTAAAGATGGAGGACGTTTTTCGCTTGCAAACGAAGGTGCTTGCTCATCTCCCTATTGCAATGCCAAGGGTTTCAGCTTCAACGAACTCACCTGGCGGTGCGTTTGCTTGGTGTTGAAGTTCCCATCTTTCCTATGCGCCTGGTCCGCAGTTGAAGTATCACATGCTTTTCTTCATAAGGCAGGTTCAGATATTGAATGTTTTCTTGCGATGCGGGGAAGGCAGCTTTGATCCCACTTGCGGTTGAAATCTAGGTGCGTAGTGCGTATGAAAATCAACGAATGGTGTAGATGCGTCCTTGGAGCTGAGTGACGACTTACTGTCGGCTATATCCCATGCGGCGGCGATTTTGACCTCCTGATGCAAGCTGCCGAGTGGGTAAGGGTCATGTACATGTGCGTGTGTATTGAGGCATGCATGCGATTGTACAGTGGCAGCGTCCCTGCAGGGACTTGGATGGTATATCCTGTGGGGCGTCTCACAAAACTTGCAAATCTATACTTTGCATCTGCGAGTGCATGGTAGGCTTGGATCGCTTTTACCTGGGAGTGATGTTGTGAGCTGATGTAAGGCAATTGTGAGACAAGTGAATGTGGATTCCCACTCAATGGGTAGGGGTCACGTCCAATACATATGCACTGGTATAAATAGCTGCCCACATTAATCCTCATGTCTTCCTGAAGGTTCGCGCTTGAAGTCCTTGTATGGGTGTCAGACGCCTTAGCCGATGGTGTGTTCTATTTTATGCTGGCTGGTCAGTCAGCTTGAATTATCTATTCTGTTCAATTGGTTGGACTGAAAGTTATAGGTAGATGGTGCAGTGCCAAAAGTGGAACTGGCGGGATGCAGTTGCAACCGTTCTGCGCATAATTACTTCAGCAATGCGAGAGGTAACCAACAACCTTGTTCTTTGGGCTTGTTGCTGCAGCTTCTGGGCAGAGTGCGGCGGATGAGCGCGAACCTAGCTTTGCAAAGACAGGCTCAATATGGACCAAAGTGAACTCTGTGTACCTGGATAACAGGGCGATGAGCACCTACAATAGCCGGTTGACTAGGGAGGAGGGCGCTGAGTTGATCAGATACAGATGGTACGGATGCCAAGGCCTGGACTCGACACAAGCAACATATCTTGAGGTGCGTCGTATAGTGTCTTGTCCTAGTCAAAACGTTCGTCGGGTGCACTAGAAATATTGTCGGATTTGCGCCTACAGTTGCCATTCGAAAATATATTGGGCTCCCATCACTCCCGACATGACGAGCTCGGCTGTATGCGATGTTGTTTTTGATTTCTTTTGGAAGATCACAGACCTCAATAATCGCAACCTGCGTTCGCAACCTGCGTTCATCCTGTTTGCAAGGATCAATATCGAACATCTTTGCCCCGAGGCAAGATTTGCATTGAATTACCCAACAGGGGTTGGAAGAAATTCAGGCAAAGACGCATATATGGAAAACCGATATTATACGAGTTTCTGTATCAGTATCTTTATTCGGTGTCAAACTGTACGCAGAGTTCCCAGTCACCATTGCGTGAGGATGCATCGTATGGCGTACAATGTCTATGTTGCCTGATATGAAACCGCTGACAGTGCAGCTAGTGAATCTTGTAGTTCTTGAAATTGTTGTGCTTTGTCATTGCATGGTCTAACTCCATTGACCACCGCTCCAGGTGTCGTTCTTGATCAGACGAATGCACGTCCATCCAATCCATTTTGGATTAAATGCAGAACATCAAGATACTTCTCCCTTGCAATGAATTCTGCTGTGAGTGTGGAAGCGGAAGCAGGACGACATCGGGCAAATGTTCTTTTCATCGGAATATTTCATTGTCATATGTTTGATGGGCAATCCTGTTCCATTCAAGGGCAAGCTTTCACAACGAATATACACGTACAGTTGAATTGTTTGTGTACCTGTTTTGACGCAAAGTCATTATTGAGGTGTATCGCTGGGCGCGATTGTAGAATCCATCGCAGAGCAGAAATTAGCATGTCCTCTGTTGATTTTGAAATAGTAGCCTTGGAATCACTGCTAAGAATTTATGATTCTACATGAGCTCTTTGAATGATTACGGGACGACTCCATGATGCTTTAATTCTCCAACAACTGGCGTGCCATACAATAAAGGCAGAAAGTAAATCTAGAGTCGCTGCATTGCCCAATCAACACTGAGCCCGCATCGGAAGCATCCACAGGCATGTGTTATCCAATGGCTCAGAGTAAGTTTTCTCCAGTGGATGCAATACAAGCTAGTGGCCTGGCACTTTTCAACTGTTCGGGTTTAGGTCGACTTTGCACAACAAGCAAAGGCAGTGATACACAGTTTTATATGGAAGCTCAGTACACCTTATTCGTGTGTTGGTACCCTTTTCCTTTGAGCTGCAACATCTACGGTTGAACATGGCTCTCGGCTCTCCTAATCAGACGGATGCTAAATCGATGTACAACCAGAATACCTCCCAAGGCTGCAATCGAAGCCACTTTATCTTCAAGCAGAAAAAACCATGAACTTGTGGCACAAAACCCATTTCATGAAATGCTTCGCTGCAATCGACATGTGGAGAGATCAAAGCTGCCGCATCTGTTTTGAACAAAAATATCCATGTGTTTGTTTTCTTGCCGCATTGCAGCGAAAGGTGCACCATAAGGCATGGACTGGCTGTCTGAGCTCCAAGGAGCGGATCCTGCTACCCTACAACCACGTGTGTACAATCCTACACGGACTCCCCATTTCTCCAAACTGCTTTTCAGCCAAGCCAGAGCACATCCTCGATTCGGAACTGGAGTGTGCTCGGGGTATGCAAGGCGCCGTCATCAAGCGGAAGCTCTCACCTAGCATAGGCACCAGCTACTGGCGGTGCGCGTTTCAAGATGAGAGGGACAATTGCCTGCGTGTCACGATTGACACAGAAGTGTATCTGACGGACGCGCAAGTGAGGGCAGGAGATGATAGCGGCGACGGAGTGGTTTCTGGTGCGTCGCTGTTCTTTCTTCGGGCTTGAATCTGCCATGGGAGTTTGTCATTATCGTGTTTTTTGCACTTCCGATGGTTCCATTTGTTGTGCATTTCAGATGAATTATTGATGGAGTTGTGCCTTTGTTGCTCTTGTCATTTGGGATGAGGTATCTTGAATCAGGCAGTTTCACTGGCTTTTGCTTTGAAGAATAGCAACGCTACTCGCTTATGTCGGTTGATTCAAACATCGGCCGGAGCAAATACACACCGACGCTTCATAACTTCAGGGACAAGGTACATTGTCCCCGAAGTTATGAAACGACGCTCTACCAATCAAGGTATCCAGCGGTATGGAATTTTGCAATCATACATCCCTGTGAACGTGAATGCGGACAGGAGTAGCGTATCAAGCATCCTTGCACGTGAAGACCAAGTGTCTGTACAAAACCTGCGACAAGGCCATGGCGTAAAACGAACATCTATCAACTTGTAGTGAACTGCGACTGCTTTTCAGCTGTTTTGCTTCAAGCGAAACGCATATTGCTTCGAAATAAATTGTCATCGGCGCCCATTACGGATGAGTTCATTGGCAAACCATCAGATTCTGTGTATTCCGATGTGGTAATTCTTTACAACCGTTGATAAAAGTATCTTAGGCCAGGCTGGCAGGTGGCTCACCTTTTTTCAGCGAGTTATCTTTCCAATCTCCTTAAACAACGGTTCTGCTATGGGCTGGTTCGAATGTTTTATACAAATGCATAGATTCCGACGTGAAGTTGTTGAAAAAGCGATGGACTCCACGCACACGAATAATTTCACGGTGAACATTAATATGTGTGTTGGCGTCTTCGCAGACTTCGATAGAGGAGACCACATCGCGAGCCTTCACAACATTTCTGGTCACGAAGAGATGGTGAGACTGTTGCCATGCGCAATCATGGAGGTGAAGTTGAAAAACGGGCACAGCCTCCCTAGCTGGATACATGACTTGACAGACCACGCAAGCAGTACGTCGCTGGCGCAGGAGGTGCCAAAGTTCTCCAAGGTATAAGGTTTCGGTAGACTTTTTGTTGACTGTTGCAGAAGTAAATTGTCAGGCGCATACAGGACTGGTTCAGACAGATCACATGGCGCAGATGGTTCACGGTAGCAAACATTGATGTTCTGAAACCTTGATTTCGGCCATCCATCAACCAGGCTTGGATGGAAAAGCGAATAGTTCATTTGCAATGATGTGCTTGAGTGCAAAGACTGCGGGGGAGTAACAAATGCTGCTGGATAACCAATGCCTGTCACCAATCATGCTTCGTATTCCTCATCGCTGTCTCACATGATACAGCAACCTATCTTGCACTGTACGAACGCGAAGTCACATGGGCGGGAGTGTTTTTTTGGCTGTTGATTCAACCATCGCCATGCTGGCTAACACGTCAGCTTCCATTTGTATGGCACACAATGGTCCATTTGTTCTTGTCCTGCGCAGCTGTTGAAAGTGTGCTAGAAACAACGATAGCCACTGTGGCCAGTTATTGAAACATTGCTTAATTGAACAAGAGCTAGAGGATGTCAACTGAGTCAGTCACTTTGATGCCTCACTGAACACGATTGCCCTGACAATGCATGGTCCGATGAAACATTCACATTTCATCGCTACACATGTCACCCAGGGAGGTATGTTTCAAGATCCCGGTCAGAGGAAATGTATATAGGGTAACAACCGCAGCCCACAGGGCTGGTCGCTATGTTAGTTGAGCCACATGCTTAGTTCCACAACTGCATAAGGTGTCCCTGAACCCCCCAGGACCAAGGAATAGATGCATGCCTTGGCATTCAAGGATATGTATCTGATTATCTTTGTTGGAAAAATCTGCTGATCTTTGTGGGTCTGGATCACACATGCATACTGTTGGATTCACATACATATGTATATCGACCAAGCTTCTAAGCAATTGCAAGCGGGGTGATCGTTCGACCCGACGCATAATCCGTCAAGGCTGGAATTTACTCACAGGCGCAATCTGGGCTTACGCCATATCAGTACTCCGAAGTGCAGCTCTTGCAGTTTCGTTTGGTTTTCATGGCTTTCTTTTGCATACAAAAACGTAAACGGTGATGTATGAACAGTCTTGAACAAACTCATGTTATCCGACAAGCGCTTACTGTCTCGGCTCGCGCTTCACGCAAGAATCGCAACTGCCATGACTAGTGCTGCTACGCTCCATTGCCAACCACATCTTGCAACAGTGCTTCAAGACAGTGCTTCGTCATCCCGCTTGCTCCACTTTTTATTGAACAAGGGGTGAGGAGGAGGATGTGCTGCCGCAGTTTCTGCACGCATGCGCGCTCTTGCGCCGCGCGCATCTGCTGCCGCACTGGTTCGTGAATCCGTGTTGGACGAGCGAGCAAGCCAGCTCTAGTTTCAACGGTGAGTACGGACTGCAACACTGCTCGGTCCGCCCATCACAAATATTGAGTCAAAGTCCAGTGAAGGGGCCGCGCGCCGTGATTGTGGAGAAGTGCGATTGGGAGCGCACAGAATCGTTGGGATGCTCCGATGTAGAAGGCACGGGAGGTAGCGCAGGATGCTCGAAGGTTTCAAGGAAAAACAAACGTCTCAAACACGGGCAACCTGAACAGGTGAGATGCCCGTATCCATGCGATAAGTCCATGTGTCCAGTATGGATGTGCAGAGATGAGATGTAGATTTCACCGGGATGACGATATACGTCCTAGCGTTGTACACTACGTGATGTGTTTTGTATCTTCAACCTGGTTCATGAATTTGATACCGGCTCAGTATGCAGAGGTTGAAGAAATCCAGAATAGGAGTAGCTGTGATAATCTCGTTGAATTTTGTTCATGTCTAACGATGATCAACCCTGACGATGTCAGGCCAAGAGTTGTACGCGAGTCTGAGGGATCTTGACTTTCTATCGGAAGAACCAGCTTTGTCAAAGAGTCTGGAGGGCCTGATTTCGTTATCGTTCGCCTTGTGCTGATACTTTTACCCCTCGTGATGTCCCTCTGGGATAAGAATCCCAGAGGGACATCACGAGGTGAACGCCAGGGCTCTTACGACAGTTCAGGTTCTACACTAAGTATATCTTGTGATTTAATAGCTAGATCCCCAATGATGTACTCACAAGTGGACGTTTGATCTTTGTTGAACGGGGCTGCAAGGTTTTCGCCCTCTACATTCATGTGGTTTTTTCAACAAATGTAAAGATTAGAATAGAGAAGAGAACACCAAAGCCCCAGCACTGCTTATCCTATTGTGTGGAGAAAAGCTTCAGCTTTTTTCAAAGTTGGCGCATGCCCATTAGATCATGTGGTTTTCCACCTTTATGGTAGGGTGCGTACATGCGCGCCCTGTCACTGTGACGGCTTCAAGTTTGTCTGGTATCTTAGTCGCAAGTGTATGCCTGTGCAGCAGCAGGAGGCCGAGGAGGCCTGCCTTTTAATACAAGACAATGACACTTCCAGTAGCCTGCCATTAGAAGAAACCTCGCGGAGTGAGCAAGCATACAATCTATATCGCTGGTGGCTGGTTTGTGGTTTATGTGGGCGGTTTTGTTGGCCCCGGCGACCTCTTGAACGCTCTTCTGTTGCCCGAAAAGCTGCGGCAAATCTCAGATTTCATCACCACGTGAAGATTGAGCCCAAGACCTACTTTGCAAACGAGCGCACTCTTTTGCAGTGGCTGAACATGGTGGTGTTCCTGGCGCTGCTGGCTGTGTCAATGCTGACGCAGGTGAACATTGACAACCAGTTTCTGGTTAGGAATCGAGGCTTTCCAATACTGTTTTGTGGAGCATACTGTCTCGGTGCTTTGCACTTGAGCAGCCGTGCCCCAAGTGCTCCCAGCAGGCAGGATGACAACCTATTCACCGAAGCTCTTCTTTTCGACCGTGAATCAGTACATGAGTAGAACACGCTAGCATCTAGCTGCTTTGCCTCTGTTTAACAGCTTTTCAATCACCAGAATTCTACATCATGGATTCACTGATTCTGTTAGCCCTGTCAGCCGCAGGTGCGCTTGTGTATAGTGCGTGTGAATGGTGATCTTCAATGAAAACTGCAAAGCTTCGCAATCTGCTTGTCAAAGTTCATATGTGCCGCAATTCTGGTCACCAATACCGTGCCTATTCAGCCGTGCAAGCGTTTTGTTTGAAGTGTTCAGCGTTGCTGCACTCGGCGTAGTGCAAGGGTCAAGGATTTTTGGCAATTGTAAATCGAAGTCCTATGACTGAGCATTTCGCGTGATTGTGCTTGTGCAGAGCAAGGAAAAAGCCGTTCAATATAGTGGTGCAGCAGTGATTGCGGTGGCTGTGTACCTGGCCTTGTATTCGTACTACGTATACTGGAGCCGCATGCGCGCGTTTGAAAGACGAGAAACCAGGCGATATGATGACCCCGTTGGTCCAACTCTTATTGTGCCGGTGCTAGTGGCCGTCTTGATCTTGACAGCGGTGAGTCGTGCAATACAGCCACCATGACTTACTTGCAAAACCTATGGAGCTCCTTGGAGGGCAGTGGTTTGGAGCACTTGTATTTTGAAGTGTCCTGCAAGTATGTTTACGGGCTACGGGTTTTGCCGGTATATAGCAAAAGCATTTCAAATGGCTGAGTACAATTGCTTTGGCGTCCATTGTGGTGTCTTGACCTCACTTGGCATGATTCCATTTGCGTTTCATTTGATTTTGAGAAACTCCTTGCAGCGTGCTGATTTTTTATGGTTACCTGTTGAAGGTCGTCACGGTACAACGTGTGGAAGATGAAGCAAGTCGAGGAGCTGTGCAGGCTGTTACCCAGGTTGACTTGACAGGCATCAACAACAGTCCAGCCGTTAACATACACCCTTAGCTTTTTGTAAGTGCAGGGGATGAGTTATCCTGCCGATGCCAAAAGTATCTTTGCAACTCTCCGAAGAATCAATTTCTGAAACTGTCACATGCATGCAAACTTCGGCACTATGTTGTATTTGTTTGTTTGGTCGTGTGCAGTTGTCTTTGTATTTCTCCATAGCGTTTACATGGGGTCCGTAAGTTCAAGCTATCGTGGGTAGTGTTAATGCAAGATTTCATACTTCAAGAAATAGATGTAACTTGTGCATGTATTATGATGTGTACTGAAAAATTGATGTTATCAAGTGTGCTCTCGCAAGGAACTCCCTTCATGCAATCATTTGTTCACGCGGCACAGTTGATTTTACATCCGTGGGTTGCTGGTAGTGCTGTTAGATTCGTCGAGTTTACATGAATGGGTCGTCCTGGTCACCAGCTCCTTGTGCAGACGGTTTCATTTTTGTTGTGCGTCAACAAACAGACAGTTTCACTCTATTGCGCACGCTGTCCTTGCCGACGAAACATCCGGGCATCTGTCAAATGTCCACCCAGGCTTCTGTTGATCAAACCTACAACAGGGAACTTGTTCACCTTTGGAACCACCCGTGTTCATGGTGGTTGTTTAGGCGGTTGGTATGATCACTCGCTAATCGCAGATGATCCGCCAGCCAGCATGGTGTATTTGTCATAGTACTAGGAAATGATATAGTACTACAT